>JASDQU010588194.1:12560-26528 GCA_032191745.1 Picea mariana | reverse complement strand
TATACCCCTATCATCGTTTTCCTCCTCAAGTGAATTTTTTATTCATCTCTAATATTTTCTCTAAAATCACTTTATTGATAAAATTTTAAGTTACATTTAAATTTGTAATTAGAAAAGAATGAATCGGTTGACTTCTGAGTGAGGCGATCTAGGGTTAGGGTTTTACTCAGCCCCTGGTTCACTTGAAAAACCCTGGTGGGGAAAAACATGCTCCCAAGTGAGGGAGAGCCGTGAGGTGCCTCCTACAGTCATGTTGCGATGCAAGGAAACACATGCGGTGGCTCCAAACAATTGACCTTGGAACCACCCCCCGATCTATGCTCCCAAATTATTTTCGAAGGTACATTCAAAGAAAAGGAAATGGAAATCGATTCAGGGAATTCTCAGACAAGAGTAGCATGACCCTGGGCACTTGAAAAGTGCATCCCCCAGGTGTCACAAGCTCTGAAATACATCATCAACACACCGAGAATAGAAGAGCAGAAGAAATGCATGCGAGATTACACCCTAGTTGGGAATTTTTTAGGGTTATGGACCTCTGAACGTGAGCTAATAAAATGGAAACAACAATGGTGGAAACCCAAAGGTCACTATGAACTCCAGTTGGGTTCCAAAGGGTTCTTCCCAATAATCCTACACAATCTTGAGGATAGGAACTGCATTTTTGATGTAGGTCCTTATTTTTTCAACTCAGCTAGTCTCTTCTTGTGTTTCTGCATGGAGAAGTTTAGCCTTGAAATAGAGGATGTTGTGCATGCACCAGTCTGGATTCGAATTTATTCCATACCACAAGAGCTTTGGCTTGAAGAAGTACTGGTGGGCATTGGAAATACCACTGGAGTATATGTAAAATCTTCAGAAGCAACCAAGCAACGGAGGTACACCTCATATGTGTGCATTTGTGTCTACCTTAATATCTATAAGACGCTACCAGGTTCCATTTCCTTGGAATACCATGATGAGGACTGGTCATAAACCATTGATTATGAGCACATACCTTTCCGTTGCAGGAAATGCCACAAACAAGGGAATCTCTTCAGAGACTTCCCCCTCAACATGGTAAACAAGGAAGAAAACCTTGAAACAAGAAAAGCAAAGGACAATTTCATACCAGTAGCAAGAAGATAGAGAAAAGGGGCCAGGAGAACAATCTCTATGGCTAATAGGGAATCGCCCTCCAGTAACCCCTTCAATGCCCTAAATCGGGTTTATTGGGCCTGAGATATGATCAATTTATGACAATTATTAGACACTTTTTGTCGAATGTACATATGTGTTTTTAATGTTTTGAAGGATATTTTTGAAGAATTTTATGCTAAAACGGTATGATCTACACTAGGTATGTATGATTCGTGTTTAATGATAATATTGAGTATAATTCATCATGTTTTTATGCTTCCAAGGATCTGATTCACGTTTTCTGGTGTTACAAGGAAAAAACGTATTATGTTTCAGCTTCTGGCACTCAGTCTGGTACTCCTTCCAGCACTCGATCCAGCACTGCATCTAGCACCGCATCCTGCACAAAAACTATGGGCGAATTGGTAGTTATGGTATTGGCAGCCAGTGATGGGTGAATCGGGAACATGGGTTTTTCTCATTCTTATCCCCTCCAGCTATTGAACTCTTGACAACTCAGTTTAGGTTGTTGAGCAGGGTGATTATTGGCTCGCTCTATTTCGACAGTTAGGGCACCATTAATGTAATTTGTCATTTTTAGAAGTGGTTCAACCCTCCTGTGTTCAACCACTTGGTCTGTAAATATTATAAATACCACCGTGGTGGTCATACAATAGCTAAGGAGTAGTAGACAAAGTAGAGGATAGAGATAAAAATGTTTTCCTCTTTTTTTGCATTTTTCAATTGCCAAAATTGTGTAAGACTGTGTTTTTCAAGTTTTAATGGTGAAATCGTTTTGTTGAGCTCGTGGTGTGCATTTGATAAGTGACCACAACTTGTTGGGGGGACCACTAGCATTCTGGTAACTGTTCTTTAGTTTATTTATGCATTTTATAGTTTAGGTGTCTCTCTTTATTTCATGTACATGCATTATTATCTTGTTAATTAGTTTGTTGTTATAGTTTAATTGCTTTGATTTTCTTTTGCAGGTTAGTATAAAGGTGTGTGTTAATATGAATTGATTTAGATAGAAATGAATTTGCAAATTCATAGACTAACCCCATGTGCAATTAGATATTAGACTACGTTTTATTTTATGCTGTTAGAATTAAATTTAAAAGGGAGTTTTAAATAGAGTAGAACAGAGTTTTAATTTGGGTTTTATTTAACAAGTATTTGGTGGATGGATAGGGTTAATTTTAGTCTTTTTATTGTAGAATTTGCTTAACTAGTTGTTAGTCAATACATGCATTAGTTTACTTTTTATATGTCATGTTTTAATTCTGTTTTCAAGCATTTTCCTTATCGCATTTTGAATTGTTAAGATAGGCATAGCATAGTTTCTTTCTATGCACTTTCTTTCTTAGAATTAAATTGCAATTGCATCTCTTAGTTAATGATTGAGTTTAAGTATGAATTTTTCTTACATAGTGTAGAAGTATAATTATGATCTCGTTATATTGTTGATTGTTAATAAATGAATATGCAGGTTAATTGACAATTGTTTATGTCATGGCTAAATTCTCATTGGGTTGTTTAATCCATACCTTTCACTTTGTTATTGAGATCAATGTAGAGCTTATACCGCTTGAATTATCCTTTGTTGTCAAGTGCCATTGAGATATCATACGACATTGAAGACATTCACACAACCACCAACAATATATTTGAGTTTTCATAGGTTAAAAGATAGTTTTCCTATTTTCATAGGTTAAAGGATAGTTGTCTCACTTTCATAGGTTAAACGATCTAGTTTTCCTACTTTCTTATATCAGAAGGTATAGTTTCTTGCTTTCATGGCTTAGAAGATAGTTTTAATGCTGCTATAAAATAGATAGTATTTTTCTTTGATAGGTTAGAGAGCAATTTGCTTATCATAGATTAAAGGTTAGTTGCTAGTCTTTCTTTCTTTCAATTAAATAGATTTCCTTTCATGAATTAGAAATAGTTTTGAAGTTTTAAGAATATAGTCCACTTGCCTCTTAGGCTAGATAGTTGTTCAATGAGAAGTTTTAATTTGATTACTTGCAGTAGAAGCTATCTTAGACTAGTTAGTTGCTTTATTTCTTTAATACGTTAGTTAGTTGTTTTGTTTACTTGCTTTAATAGTTTAGTTAGTTGTTTTGTTTACTTTCTTTAATAGGTTAGCTAGTTGTTCTTGTTTTCTTGCTTTAGTAGAATAGTTGCTTGCTTGTTTATTCACTTGCTTTCATAGGGTAGTTTCTCATTGAATGTAGGTTGGCAAGTTAAAGTAGTTTTCTTTTGTTATTTGCTTATTGTTATAGTTGATTTTTCTTACTGTTATGAACTAGTTTGCTTCAAGTAGGGTTTTTACTTGCCTTCTTAGAACTATCCATCGATTCTTGGCCCAAAAGTACTTAGGTTATATAGTTTCAAGTTGCTTAGTAGGGTTTGCTCATTAGATAGCTTTGCTTGAATAGATTATCCCTTATATAGATACCTTCCTTAGTTAGACTATACTACTACCAACCCTTCTACCTTTGGCATATATTTTGCTACAACTCTAAGTTTACTTACCCCGGGTTGACAATTTAATTGAGGGTTTTAGTGTGTTTTTAGTGCATATATAACACCCATCAGGGTTTTAGATAATATGGACACTCCACATATACCTCCTATGACGGAGGTTCAGCAAGGCCAAACAAAAGGGAAAGTGGTGGAAACCCATGTCGTGGAGAAAACCTCTTCCATTCCAAACTCCAATGCTACAGATGTAGAACCCTTAGATCTAGAAGACGAAGATGCAAAAATGGACCTAGATGAGCAGGATTGAACCGAAATAGACCTGGAAAATCTAGAACAAGCCTATCGACACCAACAATTATACACCATCCCTCCAGACCAGTTATGCAAAGTCCACAAAGTATTCCTCAAGTCTTTGGTGGGCTTCACCGCTAGATCCAGCTCAGTCTTGGGAATACAAGGAAATATACTGAAAGAGAAATGCAAAAATCAGAAAGACAAAAAGAAAAGGGGAAGCAAATCCACTCATAAGATCATATAAGAGATTAGACACTTTATGGTAACTCAAGTCAGATACATCTCATTTCTGACAACTTTCCCCCTCTCCCCTCCCCATCCTCATCATGAAGCTCATCTCCTGGAATATATGGGGACTCAACGGTCACAGTAAAAAAAGGCTACTACGAGAACATATTATAGTGGAACAACCAGACATCATGTTGCTACAAGAAACAAAATGTGCAATGAAGGAAATGGATTGAGTTCTCTCTTGTTGTTGGAAGTAAGGGAAGAGGATTTGCATTAATGCAATGGGATCAGTCAAGGGTCTGGAATTTCTCTAGAAACCGAGCTCAATAATCCCAAAAAATTTCCTTACCACCAGGTGGTCAATATCAGCGACTTACAGGATTATTGGATCCAACAAGCCTGGATACATCAGGAATGTGTATGGACTAGCCACACGAAGAGACAAAACTTCCTTCATTAGAAATATGGATATACTTTCCACCCTTACCTCTAGAATTCGATGGATTCTTGGGGGAAATTTTAATATTATTTGAAATCTGGATGAGAAAAGAGGAAGAACATGTAGACTTGAGGTGGAGTCAATGCACTTTCAAGCCTTAATCGACAAGCTAGGCCTCATCGACCTAGAAACAAAAAATGGACTCTACACCTGGAAAAATTGAAGATCAGGATCCCAACAGGTAGCATGCCTCCTTGATCACTTACTCATCTTAGACTCCCTCTTAATAGATGGAACAACCATGGAAGTTTTCATTCTCGACACCCCTGGATTGGATCACTGCCCCATCCAACTATGGTTAGACATTCCGGCTTCTCCAGGTTGCAAGCCCTTTAGATTTGAGCAGTTTTGTCTCAACCACCCAGAATTCCAAGACAAGGCCCCCATATGGTGGCAGGATTCAACCATTCAACATGGTTCCAAGATGTACCATTTCTAGCAGAAACTCAAAATATTCAAGAAGCGCCTCAAGCTATGGAACAAACAAACCTTCAAAAATATCTTTCAGGCCCAACAACATTTGAATGAACAAATGAGAATCCTACAAATTCAAATCATAGATCAGGGCATCACAAAGGAGCTCAGGATGTAGGAAGAAATGATAAGTCAAAATTTGGGGGAAAGGCGAGCCCAAGATGAGATCCTATGGAGACAAAAATCCAGAGTGCAATGGATAAAGGAGGGTGACAGAAATACCAAATTCTTTCACATGTACACTATTCAACGAATACATGTCAATCACATCTCACACCTAGTCATAGAAGAAGGGAAAATTCTCCACTCTCACAAGGACCTGGAAACAAAGTTGGTCTCCTACTACCAAGATCTCTTTTTCGAGCCTTCGGGTGATAGATCTCATGCCATAGCTCAAATCACCCAGCACATACCTTCCACAATCATTATGGAACATAATGAAGCACTTATGAGTCCTATAATGATTGAGGAAGTGGATATGGCACTTCACGATACTCCAGAAGGAAAATCTCCTAGGCCAGACAACTTCACTTCAGATTTTTTCCACCACGGTTGGCCAATGATAAGGGAGGAAGTGTGGGAGATTATTGAGGATTCTAGGGATTTGGGTCAGGTTCTTCCATCTCTCAATGCTACCTTCCTCACACTCATTCCCAAAGAAGAGAAAATCAATCACCCAAAACAGTTCAGGGCTATATCTCTCTGCAATGCAATCTACAAGCTGCTAAAAAAGGTGATTGCTCGACACCTCAAACCTCTCCTTCCCATCATTATTTCACCAGAGAAGTCAGGATACGTGGAAGGAAGGAAAATATTGGACAATGTCATTCTGGCACATGAATTCATCCACTCTCTTTAGAAGACCAGAACTCTAGGTATGTTGTTAAAAATAGATCTTTCCAAAGATTTTGATAAGTTAAGTTGGGCTTACATGAAATCTGTTCTCTTGGCCTTTGGTTTTGACTCCTTCTGGATTGACTAGATTTTGAATATAACCTCCTCTACCTTATTTTCTATCATCATCAATGGAGTTCCCTCCTACCCCTTTTCACCCGCCCGTGGGATACGCCAAGGGGATCCCATGTCACCCCTACTCTTTGTAATCATGGTAGAAGGCCTAAGTCGTTCTATTCAAGCCTCAATTGTAGACCATACCTTATCCAATTTACCCTTTCATGGCATCGATCCTCCGGTCTCTCATAATGAATTTGTTTATGATACCTTAATGATGGGCTCTCCCATGGTCCAAGAGGCCCAAAAAATCCTCTCTATACTTCAAAATTTCTGCGACGCCTCAGGAATGGATATAAACAAAGACAAATCCAAGATCTTATTTTTTAACACCCCAGTCCCAGTCCAAATTCACATAACAATGATCTTAGGTTTCACTTGAAGCTCCCTTTTGTCTAAATATATAGGTATTCCCCTCCTCGACAAGGCCCTAAGAAACAACTCCTGGGAATTCCTTCTCACCTCTTTCATGAAAATACTATCCTCTTGGACCTTTCGCACACTCAACCTCCCCAGTCACCTTATCCTCCCCAAGTCTATTTTGCAACCCTTTTCTATCTACACCTTCTCGTCCTTATCTACTCCAAGATTCATCCTTATTGCTACCAGAACCCTCCAAACAAATTTTTTGTGGCAAGGGGCAAATACTGGGAAAAAATTGGCGTTGATCAGTTGGGAAATGCTCTACAAACCCAAATCACAAGGAGGCCTTGGGACAAGGGATATGACAACTCTGAATAAAGTATTGAGTGCCAAAATCTAGAGGAGATGGCTCAAGAGACCCCGAGATATTTGTTCCAAGCTATGGAGGAGAAAGTATGCACCTAGCATTGACAAAAGGAACATCATCATATGGAATGAGGATACTCTAGGGTCCTTAATATGGATGTTAGCTAAGCAAAATCATCCTTTAGTGGTCAATCATGCCTTCTGGGAAGTCTGTAACAGAAAAACATCTTCCTTCTGGAATGACTCCTCGCAACAGTTTCCTTTTCTTGTGCAAGATTCCCTGGCTGACACCTTCCTCGTCTTGGCTACCCAAGTGGGATTGACAATAGTAGCAGACTACTGGCAAGATAATCCCCCTGGCGCCACTTGGAAAATATGGAAATCCTCTAGAAGGGACCTTCATATTTCAGAGCATGTGGATCTACAGCCCTGGTACAATCTGATCAATGCTAGGAAAATTCAAATCCTTCAGGGAGAGGACATATTATGATGGGGACATTCTTCATGAGGCATATTCAACATCCAATAAGCTTACACTATCAAGGAAAACCATAACCACAACCCCCATGAGAAGGTCTGGACAAAAATCTGGTCAAACAAGCATTGGCCCAACATCAATACCTTCCTTTGGTTGGTGGCTCACAAAAGTAGTCTCACTTGGGAAAATATCATGAAGTGGGGATTCATAGGGCTATGCATATGCCATGCTTGCTTGAGGGAAGTAGAAACGAAAAATTATTTGCTCAATATATGCTCCTATAGCTCCCAAATCTGGGATCAATGCGCTATAGTCATGCACACATCAGATCGCAAGCATGAGGGCCTCAAGGAAATCATCAAAGAATGGAGGGATACAGCTTTCCAATCACCCATTATCAATCACATCTGGAAGATACTCCTCGGGTTCATCCTCTGAAAATTTTGGAATGAGAGGAATAAGAGTATCTTCCTAACAACACAACGTGAATGTCAAATTATCTGGACCCAAATTTGCAGCAACATCAGAGAAACCATCAGTCTGCAATAGTGGAAAGAAGCAGATCAGAATTGTCCTACACAAGAATAGGGCATCCTGGATAACTAGAATGTCACTTTAAATCCCTCTTCCTCCGATATTCCCCAATGCTCCAAATTCAAGGGTAGCCCCTCTCTTTGGTCTCCTCTTCTTGTAGGATTTATCAAGTTAAATTCTGATGGTGCTTCAAAAGGAAATCCAGGGGTAGCATGTTTTTGTGTGGTCTTCGGCAACAGACAGGGGAACATTTTTCTCATCTTAGTGGGCAACATGAGTCATACCACAAAATATGAGATAGAGCTATGGGGTCTCACAAAAGGTCTACAGTTACCTCTAGCTCAGGGATACCACCAACTGATTGTGGAAGGGGATTCCCAATTCATTCTCAACCTCTTTGGAAAAATTCTTAAAGGAGTGGACCTGGACGAAATCTTGCCCTACCGACGTCTCTCCTTCAAGACTCTCATTTTGCCTCACCAAGATCTCATCCCTTCACATGTGAAACAAAAATCCAATCATATTGCAGATGATTTAGCCAATATTGGAGTAGCCTTGGGGGGATAAGACCTTCTCTGCATGGCCTTCACCCACCAGATGCATTGAATCCTCCATAGATGCATTGATAGGGATCTTACTATAGATGCTCCCCCAGATGGGGTGCTAGTGGGGAATAGGTGTCAAGATGGAGGGGACGATGCATGCCACGTGACTGGTGCATGCCCCTTCCCTCCTCCCACACCATGAACTTAAGAAACCTTCACTCTTACTAGCATGTCATTAACGCTCTTATTGTGATCTGCTTTTCCTTCTCGTCTGATCTATGAAGTCAACATTACTGTTGTCACCTCTACATGTGTGTGTCCTCCCTCTCCATCAATATTCATACCATGGATCTCACCGGTGAATTCTTCATTTATTTCTCTTCTCACTAGATCCTTCTCGTGGTCTACACCCTTCCCTGATGCCCACCTGCTACACTTTTCATTTCTCTTTGCCTTCTCACCTTTTCCTTTCTTCGGCCATGCCTTGACTATGGGGGAAATCCAATTGGGGCTTGTCTTGGTACCAAAATAGGCAGAGCATGTTCATTCGGCCTCATCCTGCCCCCACACCTTCGCACCTCTCGTCGCCTTCATCTCATTCCTCCTCTGGTCAATCCTGTCACAACCATAGTGGCCTCCTGCCTCTTTCCTCACCTCGGGCTTGCAGATTTGAGTGGTTACACATCCTAGGGAACTCACTGGGATTTTCCCCAGGGCCATTGTCGGACCTGGCCTCTTCATCCCAACCTGCCTTGGTCGTCCCACCCAATTCGCCCGAGAATTCAACTTCTACACCACCGCCACTGAACTCACCACCAGTCCAGTCTCCATGTGAGGACACCTCCGTCCACTGGGAGAAACCTCAAGAAAAAACCCACTCCTGTTTGGATTGCACAACCTGTGCAAAGTTCCAATACGACCTTGCAATTTTGAAAGACCCGGTGTTCGAGAGTCGCAAGGAGGTGGACGACCTACAGTTTCTCCTGGAAATTTTGGACAAGAAGGGGATGCAAATTATGTAACTTCTCTCCTCTCTGCATGGCTCTAAACACTCCACAGAATAGGCACCTTATGCACTAGTGGCCTTAGTGATGATCTTGGTTCTGACTCTCCAAATGTCACCAATGGACGATGCAGAAACAGGCTCAGCTTGGGTTCTCCGGGTGCCTACTTTGGATACCGTGGTGTGAAACATGTCGACTGCCTGAGCTACGACATCTACATAAGTGTCAAACTACATGGCCTATTGCTCATTATGTTTATATTTTTCCACCTGTATTTTCAATTAATTTTTGTTTTGTATGTCATACGTCTTTCCTAGAGGGTCTAGAAGCCTGGAAGAATCAGTTTTCCCATGGGNCACCATGAACTTAAGAAACCTTCACTCTTACTAGCATGTCATTAACTCTCTTATTGTGATCTTCTTTTCCTTCTCATCTGATCTATGAAGTCAACATTACTATTGTCACCTCTACATGTGTGTGTCCTCCCTCTCCATCAATATTCATACCATGGATCTCACCGGTGAATTCTTCATTTATTTCTCTTCTCACCAGATCCTTCCCGCGGTCTACACCCTTCCCTGATGCCCACCTGCTACACTTTCCATTTTTCTTTGCCTTCTCACCTTTTCCTTTCTTCGGCCATGCCTTGACTATGGGGGAAATCCAATTGGGGCTTTTCTTGGTACCAAAATAGGCAGAGCATGTTCATTCAGCCTCATCCTGCCCCCACACCTTCACACCTCTCATCGCCTTCATCTCATTCCTCCTCTGGTCAATCCTCTCACAACCATAGTGGCCTCCTGCCTCTTTCCTCACCTCGGGATTGCAGATTTGAGTGGTTAGACATCCTAGGGAACTCATTGGGATTTTCCCCAGGGCCATTGTCGGACTTGGCCTCTTCATCCCAACCTGCCTTGGTCGTCCCACCCAATTCGCCCGAGAATTCAACTTCTGCACCACCGCCACTGCACTCACCACCAGTCCAGTCTCCATGTGAGAACACCTCCGTCCACTAGGAGAAACCTCAAGAAAAAACCCACTCTTGTTTGGATTGCACAACCTGTGCAAAGTTCCAATACGACCTTGCAATTTTGAAAGACCTGGTGTTCGAGAGTCGCAAGGAGGTGGACGACCTACGGTTTCTCCTGGAAATTTTAGACAAGAAGGGGATGCAAATTCTGTAACTTCTCTCCTCTCTGCATGGCTCTAAACACTCCACAGAATAGGCACCTTGTGCACTAGTGGCCTTAGTGATGATCTTGGTTCTGACTCTCCAAATGTCACCAATGGACGATGCAGAAACAGGCTCAGCTTGGGTTCTCCGGGTGCCTAATTTGGATACCGTGGTGTGCAACATGTCGACTGCCTGAGCTACGACATCTACATAAGTGTCAAACTACATGGCCTGTTGCTCATTATGTTTGTATTTTTCCACCTGTATTTTCAATTAATTTTTGTTTTGTATGTCATACGTCTTTCCTAGAGGGTCTAGAAGCCTGGAAGAATCAGTTTTCCCATGGGCTGATTCCATTCCAGTTGTTTAAAATTGTTATCTGAACCTGGGGTTTTGATTTGGAAGGCTGGCTAAATTGGTTTCCCTTTGGGGCAATTCAATAACTACAGTCCTTGGAAAAACTTGACGATACTATAATTTTTGGATCTAAAAGGCCTTTTCTATATATACTTACTTACAAAAAAAATAATCACTTTATTGATTTATTTACCTTTTTAACCCCTGAAAGTGATTAATTCACCTTAATGACTTCTCCTGCCATTGAAAGTCACTTTTCATCATCCCATCCTGTAGATATTTTCGCCTCGGTTCCAATAAGCTATTACACTAAGGTATTTCTCCAAGAAACAAGTTCCAAATAGTACCTTTAGTGCAATTAATTAAAATATGCCCAATAATAACCTCGTTTTATAGAAATCGTCTGAATGCAACGAAACCAAGAACAAGTTGTGCAGAAATGATCATGATGATGAATAATGGTTAACAAAATAGTTGGGCCCATCGTTTACATTAATTGAAGTGACTTCTAAGGTTATTTTCTCTATTAATCATAGAGTCACTTTATAACCTTATTTTAATTAACTAATATCACTTTAGGATTTATCTTTAATGAGCTAGTGACATCGACTAATATTCATAGTCTCCCCTTTCCCATTGATTATAGCCTGCATGGAGAGTGTATAGGCTAATTCGTCATCCTCCGTGTAGTCATTTGGAAAGGGACATTACAATGTTCTTCTCCCACTGGTAGAGATTGAAGAGGAGTAGGTTGTGGTCGAGGATGCATGCCTTGAACTCTAGCCATCCTACCTCTCCTCCCTCTTCTGTCCATATTCATTTGGCATAAGAAAAAATTTCAATTTCAATTAATTAAATTTTCAATCATAGAAATAACATATTAATAAATATTCATGGTACATAATTTAATAATTCCTCGAAGTCTCTAGTGTACTGAATCCCTTTGATACGACATGTAACAACCTCAAATAGGTATTAACCTCTCAATAACATATTGTATAGAATGCACAATTCAATTAGATTTATTAATTTTGAAAAACTTTGATTCAATTGAAATAGTATTAAAATTTTGATAACTTGTACGAACTACATGAATTGATAGTAATTTTATTTTAAAGATGTTTAAAACTTTAATTAAAAAAATTAAGTTGTCACATACTTCTTACACTTGTTGATTGTACTAATCCAAAATTTACAATAATTATTTACCACTTCCACAATTACATCAAACTACTGAAGAAGGTTATGTAGAGTGATGGAAATTCACTCCCAAAATATTATAACATACTTATTCATTTCTATTTATTGATTTGATACTACCCATTATTTATTGCTCACATCATCATCAGTAATTCAAGTATGATATTTCGTCATACTTATTGACCCTATAATTTCATTATTGATTTTGCAATTTTTTCTTAATCTTTTATTATGTTAACATTGGTTATGTCATCATGATTTTGTTATCTTTCATACTAATAATATTACTATCTATATCATCAAGTTAATAATACATTGTATGTTTTTACAAATTTTATCATATATATATAAACTTTAGTTAATTGTCAATATATGGATCTATGTATAGATAATCATTAATGCAATATAACTAGTAATGAATAATGACCCTTACATCACTTATGGTTTCATAATCATTAATACAATATAAATTATATTGTAATTTGATTTATTATTCAAAATGTCAATCATTCATAAAATAATTATTGGTTTAAATTATTCATGGAACAAATACCATGTATCATTGTTATGATATAATTGGTCTTTGCGGCGTTCAATCCTTAACTTATATAATTAGCAACAACCACATTAAGTAAAAAGTGGTTGATATACATCGATTGGTTTCATTTTCCACCTTTTTATTTTAATGACGTCGATCGGTATATATCAACCACTTTTTAATTAATGTGGTTGTTGCTAGTTTACAGCCAACATGCCATAAGAACAACAATTAATATATTAATATCTATATAATAATAATGTATTAATTAATTATTAATGTAATAATTTCTATTAACAATGTATTTGAAATATATAAGGTAAAATTGCAATCGGCTATTTTTTTCACGTGTGAATTGATGAAAAATTGTGTTGAGCCAAATACGCGCGACCTGGTGCGTTAGGGTTTGAGAGCTGCCATGGCAGGTCAGGGAGGGGAGTCGCTGCCACCTCCTTCCCCAGCCTCCTCCTTCAGACGTCTGGTAGAGGCGTGTAGCAAAAAATCAACCTCATTAGAAGCTCCTAGCTTCGTCAAGAAAATGAAGGATATTCCAGAAATCGACCTCCCCCCTGATCAACCAATGAAAGTCACCCTATCTCTCTCTGAACGAGGTCTAATTGGCCAGTTCATGGGCCTATGGCCCTCTTCCAGATCCACAGACAACTGGGTTCAACGAAATTGGAGACCGATTATAACAAACAGCGTGACCTGCTACGCGGTCGGACGAGGATATTTCATTTTCGAATTTATTTCCCAGGAGGACAGAGACCTGATCTTCAGAAACAGTCCTTACTTCATGGGCACACAAGGGATATATCTAAATAGATGGACCCTGAACTTCGACCCTGCCTCAGAAATCCCCAAAGACGTTCCAGTCTAGGTAAGACTTCCCAATCTGCCGATCCACTGCTGGAACCCCTCTTCTCTTCAGGCAATCGGCAATGGTCTTGGGCACTACATAGACTGAGCAGAACCAAGGGACCAGTATTCTTGTGCATGCATCTATGTAGAGGTAGATTTGGAAGTTGGTCTACCAGAAGCAATCAAGCTGAAGGTTGATTCCACAATATTGGGAGATTTGGAGCCCGATTTGAGGCCAGATCTTGGGAGGAAATTGAGAGGTTGATTCCCACTTCAAATCTATATAAAATAGGGGTTTTTAGCAGCATTAAGGAGGTTCAAAACAAGAGAAATGCTGAGGAATTTGAAATCCAAATCCATTTTCATGCAGGGAAGCCATTGAGGGGAACTTTGCAGGCCAATTCCAGAAGCTATGCTCTACCGTTTTCAATGT
>JASDQU010588193.1:38439-61824 GCA_032191745.1 Picea mariana | reverse complement strand
CCATCTCATGTACTGGTCCTCATAGTTGCCAACATGGTAATACTGTTCTTTTACCGCATCCACAAAAAAATCCCAAGTGGGATCGGCCCCATATATTCCAGAATCCTCTGTGGAACTTTTCTCCCAGTAAGTTTCCCACCAATGTTTGACATGAGGGAGAGATTTAAGGAGTTGAAAGGTGATCTTTTCTTTGTCGGAAAAATTGTGAACAGAGAAATAACCTTCCAGTAGAGTTAACCATTTTTCTATGGCTTCTGCATCTATTTGTCCTTCAAATACAGGAATATCAAAATTAATTTGTACCTTGAAAGGTGAGGTGCCTCCAAAGTGGAAACTTGATGAAGATGCGCCTGATGCTATCGACAGGTGTTGAAGGATGTGGGAAAAATTCTCCATCATTTCGTCCCTCTGTCACGTGAGAGCTTGCTTAAGCAACAGATTGATAGGATTGTCTGCTCCGTCGTTTTTATTTTCTTCCGCCATTGAGGGTTTCTTAGGTGTGCGAGAGAAATTTTCTTCAAGAGAGACAAGCTCGAGACCCAACTTGCTATACTCAGACCTCGTTAGGGACATGCACTGAAAAAAATGATCAAGAGCAGCCTGCTCTGATACCACTGATCTGGATTATTTTCGGCACGAAATGAGAGCAGAGATATAATAAAGAAATGCACAGAGATATCACAGATATTCAATAATATAACATAAATGTATCAGAGATGCAACCATAAACACAGATATACAGTAATACATGATTTCTATTAATGAAAGAAATGTATAGAGACTGTAAAAATACAGAGTGAAAGACTCACAAGAATGGNCCTAGACATCCAAAAACCTAACCCTGGGAGATGAAGCGCCAAAAGTCATGTGGGCCCCGTTTGGGTAAGTGAGTACATCAACTTCTCGGGGTCGTAACTTTTGCATACAATATCCGTTTTAGGCGTGTGATAGCTCGTTGGAAAGGTGTCATCAAGGAGATTCATTTCAGGGGCTCAATATTCCTTCAACTATCATTGAGAAACTTGATCTAAAAAAACCTTCATTTGGGCCCTCAAAATGGCCTCGAAAGTTAAAACCTGCTAAAAATAGTAAATTGCAAAAATTGCTAGAAAGCCATTTTGAGCCATTTGGAAAAGGTGGGTGGCCACCGATATCCACCTGGATCAAAGAATCCAACAATAATACATAGAGAAAATTCATCCACCAAAACACATTGTGATAATACCCATATTCATTCAAAATCCAGAGAGATGCATCATGATTTTCACCAACAGAACAATCAGCGAATGAACAACTCAACCAAACCAATTCTTTTACTTGAAAATAAAACAACCACACAGTCATTCCGGAGAGAAAAACCATGCATTTACATAGTTATAATTCTCATGAAAACACAAAACCAATAATTATTGAGCCATTGTTCGTTTGTACACAGAGCGTAATTCATGGATGGGGTGAAAAATAACCATACCTATAACCGATAGCTTAAAAGGGGCGAGTTGGTCGAGCATTTTCTTCCCAAGCTTGAATTTCAGAGCTCAACCACCAGCATATTGAAATGAAACAATAACCATACTAGGGTGACGACCTGATCGAGGGAGTATGGAGTGACATGCATTTACTACATGTTACTTCCATCTCCTCTTTTATTCAATTTTAAACTATAATACAACCAACACTCACCGTATCATTTAACCATGTCATTAATTTCCAATCTATTGAAACCTATGACCATATTCCTTGCCCAGTGCACCACCCAAAATATTTATGTTAACCTGTTGTTCCCGAGATTAATCTTAAGACTCAAAGAGTAATGTGAGGCATCATGTTTTTTTATGAAAATGTTTTAAATGAGTGCTTTTCCTACCTTTAGTTATATCATAAATAATCCTTTAATGAAACTAATAATAGGAAAATACAAAGGTTGTATTCTTCTATCTTATTCATAATTATAGTATCAAATGGTGTCAAGGAAGAGTAAAAAAATATTAAACAAATCTAGGCATAAATTGCAGATGAATCTCACCTTCTTTGTTGTGGAAGAAAAGTAGAGAGTGCACCCTTGAACAAAATATAAAATACAGTAATTCACACATATTGCGAGTCTTGTTTTACTCACACTAAATATAGAGGAAAAATTGCTTACTAAATGAATTGCTGATATAATACGATTACAGTAGTTGTAATACTAAATTGCAACCATCACTTATCAAGGAATTACAAAAAGAAATTTAGAGATATGGAAATACAGAAGAAACACATAACTCAAACTGAATGGAAATTAGAATCTATGTATGCACTTGTATTAATACTAAAAAAGGAGAGTTTTCTCTATTACATATGGCAAGAAGCAGCCTCGAATAGATCTGAAATCTATCTATTTATACAAAAATGATCACAACTCAAAAATCATTGGACTTCATACAATATCTCCTAAAACCATAATGTAATTCGAATTAAACGGCAACAGGATGATATTGTTTGAGATGGTGCTTTAATCTGTCTCTTCATCTTCTCGTAGATGCACTCATTTTCCTTTATTCTTTGAATTGGGAACACATGTTTATTGAGGCCACCATAATAATTTGTTTATTGTCCTAGTCATCTAATTCCAATGCTATCTGTTCTTTGAATGTGTTGACTAGAAAAATAATATCAGTTGAAAATATGGAGGGAGTGATAATGTGACAGGTAGCTCAACGTTGGCTCATTATACGATGGCTAACAATTATGAGAAATACTAACTTATCAATAATAGGATGACATGAGGACAAGTGTAGGTGGGGAGGTAAACGGGGTAACCAATGTGGAAGGTGTGACAGGCTAGAGGGTGAACAAGATACATGACATGGATGACAGGTGTTGCTCCAATGTCCCTTTATGTTTCTCAATTTTACAGGGCACAAGGGGGTGGTTTGAAGTAACCCACTTTTCATCCTGAAATGCACCTAATGATTCCACATAGCTCTTTTACTATAACATGGTTTAAATTGTGGGACCGCTCGGGAATTTTATCGTTCAAGCATGTTGCGTCCCCGCAATGAAATGTGGCTGTTGATTTGGTCTCAATATGTGATCTAGGTGCACTTGCTAAATTTAGTGCCACCGCTAAGGTTTATCTTCTTGCCTACTTTAGGATCATTCTAAGCACCCTTGGAGATTCCAATACTTTGGCTCTGAAAAAGAACACTTCCCGGAGATGATATGACGTGGTGATATGATGTCACTATCCTTATGTGTCATTAAAAGAGAAGTGACACATGTCAGTGCTAGATGGATGTTAGGCGTCATGACTGATGAGAGCACCACATGTCTAAACTGATGAATTCCATGTACTTTGGCACTTCAAAACTCGAGGGCAGTCTACTTGTAGAGTTGGAGCTCTGAAGTGAACAATGATCGTCTATCTGAGGAGGACACGCGACAAGGATCTCTGGACTTCAGGAGAAACTACTTTGGAGGAAAAAGGGAGTGGGGAAGCTGAAAATCCTAAAGCCCAGATTCCCGAGGTGAATATTGACCGTCCATTCTAGAGGACATGTGGCGCCTGATCTACAACTCCAGGAGAAATTAATCGAGAGGAAAATGAGAGGGGAAGCCCTGAAGTCTTGAAGTAAATAATGACCTTTCAATCTGGAGTATGTGTGGTGCATGATCTATAACTTTAGGAGAATGTACTATGCAAGAAAATGAGAGGGGAATACTCGAAGTCCTGAAGTAAACTACCATCGTTATATTTGGATGGACATGCAGAAACAATCAATGGACTTTAGGAGGAATCACTACGGGTGAAAGTGAGAGGGGAGAAGCTAAAAATCCCAAAGCCCGAAGTCCTGAAGTAAATCATGACCATATGATTCAGAAGAACATGTGGTGCTTCATCTTTAACTATGGGGCTTCTGTCTGGCACTAGACCTCGCACAAATTTGACATGCCAAATACACGTGAGCCACTGATTTCCATGATCCATTAAAATCTGACTATTGATCTTTGCAAAGTGAGGTGAGCACCCAAATTTAAGCTAAGGTCACAGTTGTTGGTCATATGTAGAGGAGATAGAGGGAATTTCATGCAATTCCTATCCATTGATATGAGTGGGGGACATGTGTCAGACAATCCCTGTATTCAGCTATTTCGTACTTTGGGGGGGAGGTAAGCAATGTTGAGTAAATAACTCCTGAAGAGAAGAAGCCTATATGGACCGTTGAACGAAGTGGACATGTGGCAGGATATCCTCTACTTCAGGGACTTAGTACTTTAGATATTTTCACCTCAGAATGCCTGAAGCTTAGAGTTATGAAGTAAATATTTGTCGTTGGAAGTAAGAGGACACATGGCAAGAGATCTCTCACTTCAGGGACTTAGCACTTCAAGGATTTGTACTGTTGTGCATCTTGGAACACCTAAAGCCCAGAGTTCCCAAGTAAATCTTAGTCATCCAAATCAAAGGAAATGCAGTGCCAGATATTCTACTTTGGAGAGTTTGTTCTTCGTGTTCTAACTATTTAGCCCTTTTGCTGCTATATTTGGTCCTTTTGTTAGTTTATCCATCTTTCAAATTGATTTATCGTTCCACTAGATTCTGAAATATGAACCATCAATTTTTCTTGCAACTTTTCACGGCGCCATAATCCTTAAGGAAATAAGATTATCTTGCCTATAACAAGAGAGGTCTGTAATCTCTTCACCCAACAAAATTGTTAATCAAAATTCAAATCGTGAACTTTAACTAATCATACATATGTTTAATACTTCGACGTTCACGAGCGTTGGATACAATTAGGGTATAAATCTCCCAAAGGTCAAATTCATGAAGAAGCTAATCTCCTATTACTTACTTTTATGTTTTAATTTATCATGTTTTAAACCTTGAATTAGCCTTAAGTACTTCAGAATTTCGGTGACTTCAGGGTTTTGGAATGTTTAGACTTGATGGAATACCCGAAGTGCAAAGCTCCAAAGAAAACGTTAATGAATTTGTTTAAAACTAGAGAAAATTCTATGGTTTGGATATCATTAAGACCATTTGATAAAATTAGAGTAGCTAATTGACGATGGATATTGTAAGCACCTTTTCAACAAGTGATGGATTTATCTTTAAATTTAAAAGGCGAGTCTCTAAGTTTCATTTTCTTTTTGGGTGAAAATTTTATTTGTAAGAAGAAAAATCTAAAGCTCAAAATATCAAAATTAAACGTGTTCTAACATAGTCTCCATCTAGGGATTGCAGCTTCGTGTGTGGTGCGAAAGAACAGTAGACCAAGTGCCTTTATTAGGTAAATGGAGTCATTATTGTTTTATGAAAAACACTTTCTAGTTTTATTTAATCATGCATAGAAAAATGAAATTATCCAAGTCCCAAGACCTTCAAAACATACTTAATAATAAATTTCAAGTTAGGTCATTTAAATTTTCCTTTTCCTAACACTGATTTTAGAATTGTTTAAGATAATCAAAATAATTTTAACTAGAATATCAGGCTTCAACCAACTTTGTTTGCTTCAAGGTTCAACAAATCTAACATATTTACTTAGGGAATCCCTAGTTGGTCGAGGATGTACAACTTGTTAGAAAGAGAACTAGATAACAGAGTATGAAATATAGATATGAATGACAACCTTGCATATATCATAGATATTGCATCTCTACCAATGAGCCTGTTCAGTACCCTGATGAAGTTATCTACTCCTCCCATTGAATTTCCTTTCACCAATTCATTGTGCTGAGATGAGGGCAATCGGTAAACGGATTTCATTTCATCATATATTTTGGACAAAATGAGGGAAATTGAAGTACGAATTTCCTTTCACCATTTGTCTTGGAAGAGATGGGGCGATCAGATTATGAATTTCCTTTCACCATATGTCTTATATTTTAATATTTTTGAAGTGGGGGCAATAAATATGTATGTAACATATAAGGGATGATACATGTTTAAAATATTTAGGATAAAAAGAAGGTCTGTCAATAATTTTAAGAACAATTTGAAACCAACTTCCTTTCGATTTTCAGTACATCATAGCCTACGGGGAATTTTTTTTATGGAAATTTTAATCTTTTCAGGGATAAACCTTGAGAAAATTTGTTAGTTTAAAATATGATATCAGATCTAAAATTGTCAGTATTAGCCTAGACATACTTTTTCAATTAAAATCAAAGGAACATAAAGATTTTTGCCAAACTTTGTTTTGAAAATATGTTTTTTAAGTTTTCAGAGCCAAGGTAAGTTTCTTTGTTTCTATGAACACTAAAGAAAATAAGAAAGGAGAAATAAAATCTAAAGTGGATAAGAACATGGGGATAGGTAAAAAATGACCCAATCATAGTTTTGAAGGATCTGAATTAACAAAAATCCTAATCCTACACAAGTTTGTGTAATTAGTTCAGACTTCTTTTGAGTTTATTTATTATTATTTTTGTTTTTGTTTTAGAGATGGATTTTCAATTTATCGGCATGACACTTTAATTTTATACATTTCTGATTCTCAAGTCAGGTGATAATATTATCATGAGAAAAAATCCCTTTACATTCCTTTCAAAAAGAATGTTTCAATTTTATTGGGACTATAAGAAGAGTAGGGAATCATACCTTATTTTTCTTTTGAATTTTCAACAAGGAATATTATTTATTTATCACCTTCTATTAGAGAAATAAAAAAAATGAAAAGGCAAGTGTTGACTTTTTCTTGAGCCTCATCTCCTATTCAACAAGATATACCCTTAAAAACACCAAGAATAGTAGACCAAATGTCTTCGTCCTTCTACGACCTGAAATCAACCCTGTCCAACTCTGAACCTTGTCATTGGGCTATGCAGTCATAATGCCTAAAAATTGAAACCTACTAGATCCCAAACTAAGAACCGAACTACTGAAATAAAACATTGAACTAGTATGTTGAAATAAAAAGTTGATTTGGACAACTTATTTATATACATTGGCCCTAAACTAATTAGGAGAAATTCCACTGATAAAGTAATATGGAAATTCCAATGGAGCCATGAAAATAGTGGATTTCTTAACATAACTTGTTTTATGATGGATGAAGGAATGGAATAATAATAACTTTTTTGCAGCAAAGAGTGAATAGGTAGCTTGCACCTAATGTTGAAGTTTGGTTTTACACAAAATGCTGCAATGTTTTGGATCTCTTGAAGGAAATACTCCAACCAAACAACCAATGGATCATGAAAGATAAATAATTTTCAGAATCAAGCGATACCTCTTCCTACTGGCCTAGCTTCATGAAAAACCTTTGCACACTTTCTCCACTACTAATCTTTTCTTTTCCTGGCTCGAGAATGTCATATTGAGGCTCACTAGTCTGTTTCTCATCAGTTGCTAGATAGGAAGGAGAGATCAAATACTCCAATAGCCCGTCCTTATCTCCTCCATCACTTGTCCAAGAATCTTCTTCATCACTGTCATACAAATGTTGATTGCTTTTATAGTGAAACTGATACTTTTCATGCTCATCAACTTCGAAATTTCTTTCATCATAATTACCAAACAAAGGAGAATTATTGTATGTTTCCATGCATGTTGGGAAAGAGATATTCTCTTCTTCATCGTCTGGATACTCATCATAAATATGATGATTATATAAAAATTCTGAACTTTGACTTTCAAAAACATCCATTTCTTAATGATCTAGTAATGATGATGAAAAAATTTCATAAACTTCCATTAATAATTCGACATTCGTGAGTGTTGGATACAATTAGGGTATAAATCTCTCGAAGATCCAGTTCATGAAGAAGCTAATCTCCTATTACTTAACTTTTTGTTTTACTTTATCATGTTTTAATCCTTTAATTAACCTTAAGTACTTCAACATTTCGATGACTTCGGGGTTTGGAATGTTTAGACTTGCTGGAATACCCGAAGCACGATGCTCCGAAGTGAACGTTAATGACTTTCTTTAAAACTGGAGAAACTTCTATGGTTCAGAGATCATTAAGACCATTTGATAAAATTAGAGTAGATAATTGATGATGGATATCATCAACGCCTTTTCAACAAGTGATGGATTTATCTTTAAATTTAAAAGGTGAGTCTCTAAGTTTCTTTTTCTTTCTGGGTGAAAAATTTATTTCTAAGAGAAAAAATCTAAAGCTCAAAATCTCAAAATTTAACATGTTCCAACATAACCCTTCACAAATACTTTTGCCATGCCACATGCATTGCCATATTATATGAACCCACAATAACTCAAATGAAAATCACATAACCATTTAATAGTTAGGACTAGCACTAACATGTTTGCATTTTTAATTGCACATAACTTCTACCATAGAATAAACATAGGCCCTTTCCTTTAGAATTTTTTTCATAACTTTCTTCCCTTCGCTTTTGTTTATGTCATTACTAACATATTTCTTGTGCATGTGAAAACAGGTAATAAATCATTATGACATGATTAAACATAGAAACTATAAATATATGCCAATCATAACATAAAAATAAAGCTTTGAATAATCGACCATCCCATAAAATGCGTCATCCACCTATGACTATGTCAAAAAGAAACCAAGATTGCATCGTAGAACATATAAGACCTTGTAAGAAACATCGAAACAACAACATAAAATGTGTGATATGACTATCTTCGAGCTTCCAGTCTACAAGGGGGGCCTACCTACTAGTATTATATATTATTAGCAGAGTTTAAATAATAGGGCTTTAGAAATACTTTGCAGGGGAAATTCCTTGTTGTGATTTTAATCATCAACAAACTGGCGAATCTAGAGGGAAATTTGTTTCGAACAAATTAAGAACCCAAAATATATGGTTTCGCAGACCAATAACAACAAATCAAGAATATATAACCAGAATGATTATGCAACAAGGGGAAGTGAAAGGATTTAATATGAGGGGGTTTATCCTTGTATGCATAATCATTAACTCATGGAAAGTGTTAAGTATGAGGGAGTTTATCCTTGTATGCATAATCATTCAACTAGAATTTCCTCTTGACTTCAAGGAGAATTTTTTTCTAACTTTCTCTTTTGAATATCAAAATGAATGAAGAAATGGAAAGTAGAAGCGGGAAGTAACCAATTATCTCATAAGACAATAATGAAAGTAGATAACAAATTCAATGATGCCTTCAGGGGGAACATCATAACAGCCATGTAATCTTGATTGTTATTGACTAACAATACCTTGAAGGAGTGTCACTGTGGTAGAACCGATCCAACATTTTATTATTGACCAAAAATTTAAATAAAAAAGAACAAAAGCAAGAAATGTCATAACAAAAATGAAACCGAAAAATTTAAAACTGCAGAAATGGAATGACAGAAATGCAAAAAACAGAAACAAAATCTACTAAAATGAAAGAAGAATATAAAACTACTGTAAAAGAAAAATTGAAAAAGCCGTAATGAAAACTATTAAAGTGAAAAAACATAACTAAACTACTAATATATAGAACAATCCAAACAATGTTAAAAATCTTCAAGTTTGTTCCACGTAGTGTTTTAAGTGAGAACCGTTAATGCTGTAGGAAAACAATCTCTCTTCTAAATCTTTTAGATTGTAAGAGATTGTACCTAGGAAAAAAGTTATCTTGAAAGGACCTAGCCATAATTTTTGAAACTTTGAGTGTCTTCCCCAACAATACTTTCTCATTGACTTTAAATTTTACAGTCTTGACACTCTTGTTGAAATAATTTTTAACAGTCTTTTGTGTCCTTTTTATACTACCCAAGGTGAATGTCCTTTTCTCCACTAAATCCAGGAGTGTATTCATCCTTTGTGAAACATCGGAAGAATTTAATTTTTCGATTTGTAACATTAACCTTAAGGAGGAAAGTTCAAGCTCAGTAGGATGAGTGGCTTCTTGACCATAAACAAATTGGAAAGGAGTGCAAATAGTGCTCACCTTGGTGGTAGTTCAATCTTCCCAAAGGGTGTAAGTGAGGAGAGTGTTCCATTGATGAGGATTATCTTTGATGAGCCTTTTGACAATTCTCACTAGATTCCTTTTGGTAGACTAGACCTGCCCATTTCGTTGAGGATAATAAGCTTATGAGGTGAAATGTTTAACCCCAAACTTAGCTAAAAAATGGGTCATCTTAGCATAAATAAAAGTAGGACCATTGTCTGTAATAATTTCCAATGGAAGACCAAATCTGGAAAAGATGTTATTTTCAAGAAAATAAATCACTTGATAATCTGTCGAATGTTTAAGTGGGACAACTTCAACCCATTTTGTAAAATAGTCTGTGGCTGTCAAAATAAATACTTCTCTTACTGAACACAAAGGATTAATAGGACCAATAAAATCCAATCCCCTCTTTGAAAAAGGAAAGTTCGGGAGGACAGATTGTAATGGCATGGCTGAAAGGCATTCTTTCCTAGCAAATTTCTAGCACTTGTCACAATATCTCTAAAAAACATAAGAGTCATGAAAGATTGAAGGCCAATAGTATCCTTTTCTAATAATCTTAAAAGTAATGGTTTTAGCAGAAAAATGACCTCCTACATGAATAACAGAATCTCAAAAACCATGAGTTTCTTGCAATATTTTTTGTGCTTGCTCATTGTTTACACATCAGAGCAACATA
This sequence comes from Picea mariana, assembly GCA_032191745.1. NCBI lineage: Eukaryota > Viridiplantae > Streptophyta > Pinopsida > Pinales > Pinaceae > Picea > Picea mariana. The sequence goes on along the minus strand of JASDQU010588193.1, from coordinate 51,255 downwards.
CCATCAACAAATCTTCTAAACAAGAAGTCTCCTATAATGACGTATCTAGCAGATTCAAGATGAAGAATTATTCTTTGGTGAGTGTCTAAGTTATCTGGACATATTTGGTTTTGTAAATAGTAAACCAAATTCTTATACTAATAATGTTCAAACACATGGAGGATCTGATTATCAATGTAGAATAATTTTGATAGGGAACTATCATGTACATCAATTTCTTCACTATTTTCAGCATGCTGAGCTAAGCGAAGGGATAATTCATGTCTCTTAATGGTGGTATATGTCACGATAGTTAAATCATCCTCCTGGATCTTGGAAATCCATTGTGAAAGATTCCTTGAAAGATAATTCCATGAGAGAAAAAAATTGACAACTTGTAAAGGGACTTTTACCAATGTATTCTTACCTAAGATGAAGTGGAAAATTTTTTTAACAACTTTAACAAGAGAGAAAGCATGTTTTTCAATAAAATAAGATTTAAATTCATCATCAGACAATCTTTGAATCATGTAAGCCACTAGTTTTTCGTTACCTTGGTCATGAACTTGCATGAGGATAGTAGAAACTGCTTCCTCTGTGGCATTAGTATGTATTATAAATTATTTCTCAAAATTCGGCTTCGCCAAAACTGGTGAGGAATTTATTACTTTCTTGATCCCTACAAAATCTTTTTTGAAATCATCTGTCTAAGAAAAAGAGCGATCTTTCTTAATAATATTTATTAATTGATTTGACCATTACATCAAAATCAGGAACAAACCTACAAACAAACTTAATAACACCCATAAAATCTTGAACATTTTTCTTGGAAGTGGGAGCAGGAAAATTAATGATAGCAACAATCCTTTAAGGATCAATGCTTATTATGGGATTAGAGACAATGTGTCTAAGGATCTTTCCCTTGGTAACGTCGAAAATAGACTTAGAACGATTTACAAAAATGCCAAATTTCCTGCATCTCATGAGAAATTTTCTAAGATGACCAAAACGATCTGATCAGTTTTTAGAGTACACAGTTAAGTCATCAATATAGATCTGAATGATCTTGTCGATCAAATCATAAAAATATATTTGCATAGCTATTTGAAAAGTGGAACTTGCATTAGATAATCCAAAATCCATGCGTTCATAAGAAAAAGTGCCCCAACAAGTAATAAAGGTGGTTTTATAATTATTTTACCTTTTTACCTTGATTTGATTGTAAGAAGAAAAAGCGCCAGGTAAGGACATCATCTGTGACCTTACAACTTGCTGCAAAATCATTTCCATATTAGGGAGAGGAAAATGATCCTTTATACTAGCCCGATTCAATGCACGGAAATATACGCATAATTTGATCTGACCATTTATTTTCCGAATGGGAACCAAATTGGAAAACCATTCAGAATACTTGACCAAAATGATGATCCCAGCCTTCAAGAGTTTTTCCAACTCCTTTTGAATAGTTTCTTCTAGTGCAGGGTTGATAGGTCTTTATTTTTGCCTTACTGGTTTTATGCCCTCCTCTATAGGAATGGAATGTTGTATAAGAGAGGGATAAAAACCATGAATATCCTCATAATACAAAGCAAAAACAAATTGAAATTCACCAAGTAGTCTGGCAAAATTCATTTTTTCTTCATCAAAATATTGGGAACCTATTTTAACATTCTTTGTAGATTCATGTGTTCCAATGTTCAAGGAGATGGTTTCACCCACCTTCCTTTTTGACTCCTCTTATTTATGTTTCTCTTTCTTTCCTATATCACTCGATGAAAGTGAACTCTCTAGAGGATTCAAGATCTTATGAATCTTATTATCTTCCATGGATATGATTTCCTTAGGCTTATAAGGTTCATTTTGAATGAAATCATAGATGTTCTTATCACTAGGGAAGACCTTTCATGATTCTATATTGTGAGGGATATGTGGATGATATAGAGATAGAAAAGTACAATAAGGTTTGTGTGGTATAAGTTCTTGATTAGGAGAGGCTGCAAAAAAATCTAACCGATCAGCCATTGAGTTCAACTCCCCCTTAACATGAGTAATGTTGAAATATACTAGGTTCGAGATAAGTGTCCAAAAAATTTGGGTGTAGCATTTCATCAACTTGTTTCTAGGAGAGTTTATATTATGTACAAGGTTCATAACAAGCTCGAAATCCCCAAAAATTGTAAGGGGACCAAAACCCAAATTATAGGCATTTTCAATGGCTAATAACAAAGATTCAAATTCAGTGACATTGTTTGTGCAAGAAAACCATAACCTATAAGAAAAGTTATGAATTTTCCCCACATGAGTGTACAATATAATTCCAACTTTGTTTCCTTCATTAGAGCATGAACCATCGAAGTGCATATGCCACATACCGTCATCCAAGGCAATTTTTTCCAAGGGAGCATTATCCTCCTTGACAAAGATGGAATACATGCCTAGGTCCTCTTCGATATAATACACATTAGGCTATGGAACACTTTCTATGTAAGGTGAAATCCTTCCCTCTCTAAGGACTATGATGTTTTTACCATTTCGAGGAACATATAAGTGTGTCCCGTCGAGTGAGAGGTATCCACCCATCAAATCTTTCCAATCTCTTCCTAAGATGATTGAGTAGTTTCTTATTGGCATATCAATTACCTGAATATTAAGGGTTGTCCTTATTTCAGGTTGTGCGCACAAAACCAAGGTTGCGTCCTTGATTTCACCTATGGTCGTTTGTTGTAGACTATTGTAAGAGAGCATGCTTCTAACGTTTTCATTTGTACAAGACAAGCCTAGCTCTTCCATAATAATCTTCGACATTACACTTGGGCTCGAACCACCGTCAATGAGGCAATAATGCGAAATATTATCCATAATATTTACAGAAATATAAAAAGGGGGATTTTTTACAGGGTATCTAAAGTTATGTACACCTACTTTATTTACAGATGGATCCTCTTCATCTACCTCTTTAGATAGGTTGGCTATAATAGAATATTTTCCTTCCATGAATTGTTTTAGATGCTTCTATTGTTCATGGATGACAACCATGTCCATAAGGGTTGCATTTGCTTTGATGTTGGCCAATTGATTTATAAAGTTCTATTTGGAAGAGGGGAGAGGGGAGGTAGTTCCTTGACTTTCAAGAGCCTTAGGAACCTGAAAAGTAGCAGTTGGTGAGGATGATATTGGGATAGAAGAATTACGGGGAGGATCATATTTTCTTTTTGTAGCATAGGATTTGTTCCTAGTATTGATGATCTTGAAATCTTCTAGCTCTGCAAATTCTAGGACAATGATGGTATTTTAAGGTCTCTTACCAAATATTTTATCTCTGTCACTCTTCTTTACCTCACATGTACTTTCCTCATGGTTTTGCTCACAAAAGTTACACCAACTACGAGGCATGCTAGCTTTAAGCTGAAAATTATTCTCATTTGGATTTCTAAAGGGGGGTGCAAAAGATGATGAAGATCTAGGGATAAGAGGGGAGACATTTCCCTTTCACTCATATGCTATTATACGATTATTCATGTCTTGTACAAGCTGTAAAAGGGTGGAAATGTCTGTCTGATTAATTGATTCTCCATGAGGAAGACCTATTCTTTCAAGATGTTCTTCATACTCTAAAAAAGTATGGAGAGCGGAACCAAAGTTATCAATGTTTTTTTGCTCAATCCTATGATGGTAGGGGGAAGGTAATGCATTATAATAATGCATGAAAGTGAGATGGTTCTGAGGTCGAATGAGTTCAAGGATTTGATTGTATAACTTGGTGAAACACAAGTTGAAGGACTCGATGGTCTCACCGTCCTTATAAGTGATGTTGTATTCCCGTAACCTCTCAGTTGGGCTTTTGGATTTCCCATAGGTGGATTTGAACCAATAGACTGACTCCTCCTAAGTAGACAAAATCTTAGAAGGAAGGTCAAAGAAATCGGTCACAACCTTCCCTTCAAGGGAATTGACAAATAAGAACATGCAAGTATCATTTTCATTGGATTCTATGTTGTGACAGGCATTAGAAAATGCCACCAAGTGTTCATTTGTAGTGACAATGTTATTCCTTGAAAACCTTGGAAGATGCTCTTTGAATTTAGGAAGTGGATGAATAGCAGGTTCCAAGTTAAGAGGAGAGGAAACATTCCATGGTTTGGTTGTAACATCTTCTTCAAATTGAAAAAGCCCATAATTTTTAATGACTTTGGTGGGGTTTGTGGTAGATTGGAGAGGGACTTGGTGATTATATAATATACCAATCACTAACGAAGCTGAATATTGAGATGAAGAAGCACCTCCAGTTCCACCAGAGCCACCACTAGATTCCATATTGTGGATAATAGGTAAGGGAGAGAAAGGAGAATTGGATGAATCAGACAAACTTCTCCTTAGAGCACTTTGTTGGGTTGTTAACACAATGTTCCTTCTTCCTATTTCAGCAATAGGATTAAGTGATAAGCCTCTTCTTCTCCTAGAAACACGAGGTTCTAAGGACATGAAAAGAAGGTGAAAGATGAAAGAAAAATAAAGTTATGGATGATTCCTAAGTTTTCTATGCCTATATTCCTAACATTCTTTGGAACTTATGTCTTGTTCAATTTCTTCCAATGAATGATTAAGCTCAACCCAAATATCAACAATGTCTAAAATGGTGTTCAAAAAGTTTAACGCAATGCAAGTTTGATCTTGAAGATGGGGCTCAATATTAGGATACCTTGCAATAGGGATAGTCATTAAGAAATGAAATAGTCAAATAATCAATATCATAAAATTAGATATATTCGATCATAATCAAGCATAAAAATCAACTAGAGAGATATCGAAAATATCCCCAGTATGGTCACCAGTAAATTTTGAGAAAAATATATGAAATGATCTTACTCAAGAATTTTCAGATCTTACTTGGCTAAAGAAAGATAGACAGGAATATCACCCTATGTTTATAGCCATAAAAAAATGTTTCCTAATCCACAAGAATTGGTTACAAGGGCTTAGGCTAATTTTCTTATAAATTAAAGTTTGCTGAAAAATTCAATATTTATGTAATTTTATGAATATAACATATGCATAAATAAATGTAGAGATAGAAGTAAAAAATACCAAGTCAATAATCAATACAATTGAGACATAAATCAATCACTTATTCCATTCCAATTTATCAAAATAATTGTTCTCATTACAAAATTCCATGAGGAAGTTTGGACCAAAGTCAAACTTAGATGTCCCTGATGAAAATCATACAAAAGGACTTCTGGTAGAAGTACAAAAATTGAACTTTAAAAGTTGGATCAGCTTGACACAGATTGATTCCCACTTGACTATGCACAATAGCCTTTAGTAGTCATGAAATTTAATTCACAAACAAAGAAGTCTACACCGACTATCAAAGATAGATCAATGCCTCTGAAAAACATGTGTCTGAATGATGTAATTCAGCCTTGAATCTTGTTGTCTACAATAGGAACCTACTATCATAAAAGAGAAGTAGGATTTCAATGAATTAAATAATGAATGAAAACTGAATTATCTCAATAAAACTCAAGAACAGACCTTAGTATGCTTTCTCCTTCTATTCTCCTCTTGTTCCTCCTCTTTTTTCCTTTAAGAAATTAGAATTAGTTGAAGTAGTTAAGCCACCTCTTTAGTTAAGTTAACTAAAACTCAAGTAACTTTTAGTTTAGGGGGAAAATTAATAAAATAATAATAAAGGTCTTAATAAATAATACCTAGTAGGTGGGACCCCTTGTGACTCTCTTTAGTTTCTTTAACAAGCATGAACACAACTAGTTAATCAATCAAACACATCCCTCCTTGCGGCTCCCATCATCACTCTCATAATTTGACAATTTATATCAATGATAATTGAAACTATATCCAAAAATATAATATCCACATATCCAAAAAATAGTGTGATGTCCAAAAATTTTAGAAGCCAACTGTTCTCAACAATCAATAAATAAAAAACACTTAAAAACCATATTTTTCACTCTGGGAGGCAATTTTCCCCTTGTTGTTGTTGTCTCCCTTTGATTTCTCTAAATTTTCCTTAGGCTGTGTGGAGTCTTTAGGCCTAATATCAATGATAACATCAGAGAAATCGTCTCTCAAATGCATGCAGGATGAAACCGATTTGGCAGAGTCATTTGAGGGAGAGGAGGGGGAAGCACCAACTTTTTCTTTATCAGGTGCATGGTGAGCTTCCATTTTTAACCTCTTTCTTGCATGGGAAGACTGTACTGGTGAGTATGTAGGGACAACTTGGACAATTTGGTTCACAGGTGGAGGAGGAGCAGGTAGAGATAAATTGGGCTAGGCACGATGTTGAGAGACTGTTGGGTGGACAATCTCTTGCCATCCGTCGTTTTCAAGGACTTCAGGTTGTAATGAGACATGAGGGGGAAGTGGGATACTAGAGACATGTGGTGCTTTCAAAGGTGGCCTTTCTAGCCTAGATTGGACCACTCCTTGTCCAATCCAGTTAAAAATTCATCTTGCAATAACTGGCTCAACTCTTGTGAGTCTGCATCAAAATGTATAGAAAACTTTGGCCTTCTAGGGCCTGTGTTCCAATTTCCTCTTCCTCTGTTACCCCGACCATGGCTACCTCTGTTGAAAAAGATCATTCTTTCATGCATTAATTATTAGCAACTAGTTTCTTCAACAAACCATACATGACATCTCTTTAAATATGAAACAAAGTTTGGCTCAACAACACATCATACCGATGCAATCCAATCCATAAAATTGTTTAATACTTGTCAATGAGCAAGGGGTGAATAAGGGTTATGGGATATATTAGGGACTGTATTGAGATAAAAGTAGTAAAATGAAGGGGGGTAGATCATGATTACTGCTCAACAAATCATCAAATAATAAAATTTATTGTAACAACAAAACAAATCAACTATAAATCATGCCTTTGTCATCCTTCAACTGATATAATATAAAGTTTTCATTTAACTATAATTTAATTTTAAGAACAGGGAGTGAATAGTGAATCTGGGAAGGTGAGGGGACTTGTAATGTGCATAAAAGTGAGAGAATGGTAGGGAATTAATGAGTATTGTTCATAAAACAAATCAAGTAATCAATAACCCTAACTTTGTACTCAATACAAAACATGCCAAACACCAATTCAATAATTATTGTGTATCAAAAAATGCTCACTGTTCCACATTCAAATTCTTCAAAAATTATCAATTAACATAGTCTGCAATCATACTCATAATCGAAATGAATTTCAATAGTCTTGTTAAGAGAATTCTTGGTCTCTAATTTCTTTCCTTTCATTTAAAGAATTGAAATAAAACACACAACAACATTGCTCCACCTCTATCCATAATACATCACTTTAAAAATATCATAATTGTCCATCAATTCATAATCGTCCAAATAAAACATATTCATGGGTCCCTTTTCAAATTGACCATAATTTTAAAACATGCCCAATTTCATACACTCCTCATCATATCAACCAATAAAGTTTTGCAATTAAACCATCGTCAATATAAAACCCGAGCTTCATCACTGTTGATGCAAGTATTTAAAATATGCATGATGCTTCCATAATAGATACACAATGAACATAACAAAATAAAAATAGTTACCAATTCCATAATTTGCTATGATCCTGATTGGGACAAGTGAAACAGACAGTAGTCACCAACTTGCAATTAACACCACTATAAGAACACAGTCATCGAAGGTATATCGAGAAGAGATAACCTTTGATTGCATATTATCACTCATTCCCAATCACAATTTTTCAACCACTTTAATCAAATAAATATGTGAAAGGTATTTTATAACACAATCCATAACAACTCAACTTTACAACCAATCTTTGACAACCGAAAAGATGCCCGGCAGGAGTAAGAATAGTTGGGGAGTTTTTTAAAATCAGGCTCTGTCACAACAAATACAAAGAGGTAATCAAGAGTGCACTTCAATCATCAATAACACAGATAGTTGGAGTTCCTCAAAACATATCAACCATAGGCAAAGAACCTTCTATACAAGCATACTAGAAACTACAAGGTTCCTTATAACTCCTGGTCTAGGCAATGGTGCAACAATTAGTCACAGAGGAAACAATGATGGGTAGGGTAGAAAAATGATGCACATAGTGTGTATTGCGTTTGCATAGGAGAATCAAATGTCCACTGGAGAGTGAAAGTTACCCAGAACAAACAAAGGTATAACCTCTGTCTATTTCTTAAGATCTGAATCATTTGTCAACAATGCCAGTGAGGATACATAACCTGGGGCATAACTTATGTCACCCAACAACCATAAAGCATATATCTGGGCATAATGACCACCCTAATACCGACTTCTAAGATACTTTGATTCCAATACCATGTGAATAATCCCATGAATGTGACTCTGGAAAACCACAACAACCAAATGACAGTTCAAGAAATATACACAGAAACCTAATGGCAGTCTGAATATGAATGGACAGGGTTACCCTCATAACTGTGAGGAAGCAACCAACGAGAATAAACATAGAGAAACCCTCCACCAAAACACAGAGAAATAATACCCATATTCATTCAAAATCCATAGAGACCCATCACTATTTTCATCAACAAAACAACCAGCGGATGCACAACTCAACCAAACCAATTCTTTTACTTTCAAATAGAACAACCACACAGTCATTTGAGAGAGAAAAACCACCCATTTACATAGTTTCAATTCTCAAGAAAACACAAACCCAATAATTGCTTAGCCATTGTTCATTAATACACATAGCATAATTCATGGATGGGGTGAAGAAGAACCATACCTGCAACTGGTAGCTTAAAAGGGGCGAGTTGGCCGAGCATTTTCTTCCCAAGCTTGAATTTTGGAGCTTAACCACCAACAGATCGAAATGCAACAATAACCATACTAAGATGACAACCTGATGGGGGGAGTATGGAGTGACGTGAATTTATTGCACGTCTCTTCCATATCCTCTTTTATTCAATTCCGAAGTACAAGACAACCAACACTCACCATATCATTTAACCATGTCATTAACTTCCAATCTATTGAAACATGTGACCATATTCCTTGCCCAATGCTCCACCCAAAATATTTACGTTAATGCTTGCCAAATTCTTATGTCATACCACATGCATTTCCATATCATATGCGCTCACAATAACTCAAATGAAAATCACATAACCATTTAATAGTTAGGACTAACACTAACATGTTTGCATTTTTAATTGCACATAACTTCTAACATAGCATAAGCATAGGCCCTTTCCTTTAGTATTTTTTTTTATAAGTTTCTTCCCTTTGATTTTGTTTATGTCATTACTAACATATTTATTTTTCATGTGTATCCAGGTAAGAAATCATGGTGATGTGATTAAACATAGAAACTGTAAATATATGCCAAACATAACATAAAAATAAAGATTTGAATAATAGAACATCCCATAAAATGCATCATCCACCTGTCACTATGTCAAAAAGAAACCAAGACTGCATCATCAACCATATAATACCCTATAATAAACATCAAAACAACATAAAATGTGTGATATGACTATCCCCGAGCCTCAAGTCTAAAAGAGGGTCCCACCTACTAGTATTATATATTATTAGCATAATCTAAATAATAGGGCTTTAGCAATACTTTGTGGGTGAAATTCCTTGTTGTGATTTTAATCATCAACACATAGGACACTGATGAAGCCAAATTTATCAGTCTTCCTAATATTGCAATTAGTAAGTTTCATTTCCATGCATTTGAGCATGGTTGTACTCCAATCAATCATCATGGGTCTTAATAATTCGACACCATGCTGCATTTATGCCGAGATTCCAAGCGAAACGAGTTGGATCCTACAATCCAAACCATAATATAAAGGATGAATCAGAGGCTTATATTAGTGATCTATTTAATAGGAACATGATATCCACTTTTCTCAGTTTCGGCATCATAATATTCGTTAATGTAGTCATTGTTACTTCTCCCACCTCCTCCATGAGTTTGGAAGTTTGGAACCTCCCCTCTCCTCAACAAACTTGTAAATAAGTTCTCAGACAGATGGCTTAGGTTGATGGATAGTTGGTATGGATTGTTGGTTGTCATTGATGTCAACCATTGGAGAGTGATATTGTAGATTTATGTCAACCCTTTGTGATTGATGTCAACCATTGGAGAAAGTCTAGTAGCGAATTCCGATGGCACAAAGGTTTGGGTAATGGACCCAAGGTTGTTTCATGTATAATGGTATGATTTTTAATATATTTGAAGGTAATACTATTGTATATGTATATTACATGTCATTATATTTCCGATGGTATGTGGAACATCACATAACTCCTCACGGTTAGAGAGTTATGGCCATGAGAAGTTGGAGAACCCAGGTTTGGGTAGTGGACCCAAGTTTGTTTGATGGATAATGGNGTAAGAGTTTTGATATATTTGTAGGAAATCCTATTCTATATGAATATTACAGGTCATCCCATTTCCATTGGTATATGGAATGTCACATAACTCCTCACGGTTAGAGAGTTATGGCCATGTGAAGTTGGAGAACCCTCATGAGTCATCTAGAAGCTCCAAAAGGTCAAAGTAGTCAAAGTGGTTTAAGATATTTTAGAATATAAATAATAAAGTGAAGTGATGACTGTAGTATAATTCAAAGTGAATACAAAATAAATTATTTAAAAGTTAATGGATAAATTAGAAGTGGGTTAACCCTAAAATAAGGAAAGTGGATTAAGATGGTCAAAAGGTAACCCCTTGAGGAAGATACATGAAAGTATAAATAAGAGGAAAGTCTCTATCATTTTAATCACATTTGAGCATATTGAATATCTGCAATTTACTGAGGTAGCCAAAGGATATCTAAGCCGAATTTCATAGGTAAGCTGAAGTAAAGAAGGCTGAAATTCAAGGGAGGATAAATTATTTTGATGATGCTTTCTAAGGTATGTTATTTACAGTTCATCTCACCATTTTTGCAATAACATTTTTCATTAATGATTCAGACTGTGAAATTGGGAGGCCATTGAGGAAAAATATCCAAGCATTTGTGGTACAAATTTCATCTTGTGGATCGTTGTAGTTTAGGATTTACACTCTATGGAAAATAGGGTTTGTGGCTAGTCCCGAAACTAGTCTAAAACATGTGTTTAGGGTAAAAATGTCATAACTTCTTCATAGAAGATCCAAATTCAGTAATACAAACTTTTTTGGCTATCGTACATTCTTTAGTATTCTGTGTATAATTTTCATATCCATACATCAAATATTATGTGTGGGGCATGCTCTACAAGTTCACTCTCTAGAATAATTCAAAATTCAACAAGTTATGCCATTTTTGCTATAACTCCTTTTCTGAGAGGTTCCAAGTAATGACATGTGAAGGAATTGCACAAAATACACTCAATAAAATTATGTATTGTTTTTATATCTTTATTCATTATAGGTACATAGTTATGATTATTTCAAGTTAGGGTTGTTGACTAATCCAAAACTAGTGATGTGAGACTAAATCAAAGTTTGATGAAAATGCTAGTCTCTTGTTGTTAAATTTAAGGAAGGTTTGCATGTATGTGATCATATACACCAGGTATATTATAGAGTTACAAATCATATTTGGATGGTGAAATTGATGAGGGATTTTGGTTGGGGTACATTTTGGGTACATGGTTGAGACAAGTAGTTGATGAGTTCGCACATACATGAGGTGTATAGTTGATGATGTTGGTACATCTTGATGAGTCATCATTGATGAGTAGTTGATACATGATTGGTACATACATGGTACATGGTTGGAGGAACTTTTCAGTAGTATTGTTGACACATGGTTTATGGATGATGTAGCATACTAGTATTGGTATATTGTTAGAAACACATATTAATCTTGGTGATGACTATGAGTTGTTGTGTTATGCTTGGTTGATGCACAACTTTGAGAGTTGTCTTGTTGATTCATTTTGGTGAGTAGATATGATTTTGTTGATAATATTGATGAGATAGGTTGTTTTGATAGGTTGCTTGGATAGGTTGTTATGACAGGTTATTCATACAGTTTTGGTGCATGGTTGATGCACTTGTTAATGGTACAGGTTGAGGTACAGGTTGGTGCATGGTTAATGCACTTGTTTATGGTACAGGTTGATTACAGGTTATTTGGTACACATTGGTGCATGGTTGATGCACTTTTTTATGGTACACATTGATTACAGGTTGAGATACAAGTTGCTTCACTTGTTTATGGTACAGGTTGATTACGGGTTATTTGGTACACATTGGTGCATGGTTGATGCACTTTTTTATGGTACACATTGATTACAGGCTGAGGTACAAGTTGACGCATGGTTGATGCATGGTTCAGGTTTTTGGTACATGTTGCTTGGTGCAAGTTGATTGGTACAGGTGTACAACAGTATATATCACAATGATAGTGTGACAGTGGTTCCATCATTCTACTTATACGTCAGGGCGGTTGGACGGGGCAAGAACAGGTGGTTGTAGCCACCTTCCAGTTGTAGTTGAAGAACATAGGGGGTTGTAGCCTCCTGGTTGTAGGAAGATAATAGGGGAGTTGGAGCTTGCCTCAGGTTGTAGCCTGAGAAACTAGGGGTTTGGAGCCTCCTTCCAGTTGAATCTTGAAAACAAAGAAAGTTGGTGCTTCCAATGAATGTAATTCTTAAATACATATAAGAAAAAACATTATGTGATTTTCTCCCACTTTGTGTTTCCACGTAAAACATTGTTGTATTGTGTATGTGCGTGATTTCTCATTTGTTCATTGTTTATTTACTCTACAACTATTGGATGATAATGCTACATTGATAAAACAATTCCATTTTATGGTGAAAAGGGATTAAATTTCT
>JASDQU010588193.1:21922-37389 GCA_032191745.1 Picea mariana | reverse complement strand
AACTAGCTTGAGGCAGATTTTGGTCAAGAAGAGAAAGGACTTGAAGAAGAAATAATCACATTAAAAATTTAGCTTGAAGAAGTGAAAAGAACAGAAGAAGTCATGAAGTCTCAGATAATGAAGAAAGAAGAAGAGGTTGAGAATATTGAAGAAGAAGTTGTCACATTGAGAAGTAAAATCGTCAAGCTCAACAAGAACGTTGAAGAGATAGAAACATCCACATCAGTTATAGAGAATGAAGATAAGGACTCAAGGTTGCTAGAAAAGAAGAATGAAGAAAATAGAAAGAGTTATGAAAAAGTACTTAAAGAAAGGAATCATGGTCAACTAGAATCTAAGAAAATTATTGAAGATACATATTCAAGAAGACCATTCATGTTCAAGCCACAAAGAAGCTTCAATCATAATCATGATCAGTCCAGGAATAAATTTAGAAGGACTACACCACAAAGAATATCATTCACTCCTAGGTATGCAAATTTCTTTTATGGTCATTGTTTTTATTGTACTAATTTTGGAAATAAGGTTGCAGATTGAAAGGATTATAAAAGAAATGTTCAAGTAAGAAATGCATATGTGGCCCCACATAACATTGAATGTTACAAATGTCATAACTATGGACACATAGCTAGTGACTGTAGAAGCATGATCGATACTTCCATTAAAGAGAACACTAATATCATATATAAGAAAGTATGTATAAGAAAACACGAAGAAAATGTGAACAAAGACTAGATCCCGGAGATCGGAAGATTGAGAATAAAATGAGATGAAGAAAATTCTACAGAGAAAAAGAAAGATGTCAGAGACAGAAAGGTTTGGAAAATAATTGAAAGAAAATAAGGACAGCTAAATAAGGAACATGTTCAAAGCATTCTACTTTCATGAATTGTAGTAAAATATGAATCCAAATACATACAGAAAGAAGTCAGAGCTAAGAGAGATGATGAATCTACCAATGAAGATGATGATGAATCTACCAATAAGGATGATGATGAATACACATCAGAGCATCAATTTTTCTGAGCCATCCAGCTTAGAGAATCCCAGGTAATATGAATATTATATAGGGAGAGTCTATTTGATAGATGTGACATACCAATGAACCATCCTTAAAGCAACATGAAGAGTTTGAGAAGACAGATCTAGAGTAGTTAGTTAGCAGAAGTACAATTTGATGGATTAATCAAGACTTCATGATAGTATAGTGATAAATGGGTCAACATTATGGACAGTTGCACAAGTAGAGTCTTGGAAAGTATGGAAGAGAGCATGGATTCATAGATTGGTTCAAAGAGTTGTTCAAATACAAAGGAAAATTATCATAATGGATGATAATTACATAGGAAATGGCTCGAACAATGTTATTGTTTTCCAAATTGACAGATATTTTTTGGACACATGCAATGCATACACCAATTCACATTCAAAATAGACTAATGATCATAAACAAAAATGAAAAAACTCCCTACAAACTATGGAAAGGAAGCACAAACAACAAACTCTACATCAAGGTAACTCAAGGTAGTATTTTATTAATTGAAATTTATGTTGATGATATTGTTTTGGAAGTACTAATGACAGGTTAAGCCAGACATTTTCAAAGGATATGCACAATGAATTTGAAATGTGATTACTTGCAGAACTATCATTATTTTTAGGTTTTCAGATATGTCAAAGAAACCAAGGAATTTTTATTTCTCAAACTAAGTATATAAGAGAAATTATAAAGGGGTTCAGAATGGAATATTGCAAAATAGTTACCACTCCTATGAAAACCAATTGAAATTTGAGAAAAGATGATGATTGAAAGTCTACATGCCAAAGGCAATATAGGTCAATGATTGGTATCTTACTATATGTGACAACATACAAACTAGATGTAATGCGGGAAGTTGGATAGGTGGCATGATTTCAACCAGCAACAAAGGAATCACATGTATTAGCAGTAAATAGGATTTTCATATATCTCAAAGGAACATAAGAGTTTGGATTATGGTATCCAAAAAGAAAGGATCTATCACTTATTTCCTACATAGATGCAGATTGGGTAGGTTGCATTGATGACCAACAAAGCACCAGTGGAGCAATGGTCTACTTAGGTGAATGTTTAGTATCATGGCTAAGAAAGAAACAATCATCAATATCCTTATCTACAGCCGAGGTAGAGTATATTGCAACAACATGATGTTGTACATAGGTTCTATGGATGAAACAAACTATGACAGATATACAGGTTGAGTATGATGATCCCATTCCAATCTATTGTGATAATACAAGAACCATCATTATCTCAAAGAACCCGGTGATGGAATCCAAGATAAGCACATTCCAATCAAGTATCACTTTCTATGGGAACATGTTACAAAGAAGAACATCATATTTGAATATGTTGGAACAAAAGAACAAGTGGAAGATATCTTTACAAAACCACTTCCATGGGAATCCTTTGAGTATCTATGCTAGAGACTCAAAGTAATTTATACTCCAAAATGAATGCTTTTGAATGCTTATATTATATGTCTTAGATTTACACAAGGAAGCACCATAAAGAGGATAGTTCAGGTTGGAAGATTAGTATCAGAAAGATTTTAGTTAGGAGGAGTATCCCCAAGGACAGTTTATTTAGGGGGAGAAACCTTGTATTGAAAGATACCTTTTCCATTGATGACAAAGGGGTAGAGATTTATCAGATGCAAAGCTAAATTCTTGGAGAGAGATCATATATGTATGTTTCCAAGGGGAGAGATTGTCACAAGGGAAGAATGAGCGATATGACTTCAGAGTGATACCCTTTATCAAATGAGGATATATTATTCATATGAAGGGGGAGAGAGTAATCAGAGTTTTATAAACACAAAGAAAAATCAAAGGCATGTAGACAGGGAGAG
This sequence comes from Picea mariana, assembly GCA_032191745.1. Taxonomy (NCBI): domain Eukaryota; kingdom Viridiplantae; phylum Streptophyta; class Pinopsida; order Pinales; family Pinaceae; genus Picea; species Picea mariana. The sequence continues at coordinate 34,498 of JASDQU010588193.1, read as the reverse complement.
AAGCCCCAAGGAGAGTTCAGTCAAGGGGAGCAGCCCCAAAGGGAGATACCCTTTCCCATTGATGTCAAAGGCGGAGAGATAGAAACATTGATGAGGAGTATAAGCATGAATGATATCATGACTAAGTGTTTCCATCAATGTTGGTGTTGCCATCAATGCCAAAGGGGGATATTGTCAAACAATTAGCTTAGGTTGATTGACAGTTGGTATGGATTGTTGGTTTTCATTGATGTCAACCATTGAGAGTGGCATTGTATATTTTTTTCAACCCTTAGTGATTGATGTCAACCCTTGGAGAAAGTCTGGCAGCAAATTCTTCTAGCACAAAGGTTTGTGTAATGGACCCAAGGTTGTTTTATGTATATTGGTATGATTTTTAATATATTTGAAGCTAAGACTATGATATATGGATATTACATCTGATTCCATATTTGATGGTATGTTGAACGTCACATAACTCCTCACGGTTAGAGAGTTATGGCCATGAGAATTTGGAGAACCCAGTTTTGGGTAATGGACCCAAGTTTGTTTGATGGATAATGGTATGAGTTTTGATATATTTGTAGGAAAGACTATTCTAGATGGATAGTACATGTCATGAAATTTCCATTTGTATTTGGAATGTCAAATAACTCCTCATGGTTAAAGAGTTATGGCCATGTGAAGTTGGAGAACCCTGATGAGTAATCTAGAAGCCCCATGAGGTCAATTTAGTCAAAGTGGTTTAAGAGATTTTAGAAGGTAAATAATAAAGTGAAGTGATGAGTGTACTATAATTTAAAGTGAATATGAAATAAATTATTTAAATAATAAATTTAATGGAGAAACTAGAAGTGGGCTAACCCTAAAGTAAGGAAAGTGGGTTAAGATGGTCAAAAGGTAAACCCTTCAGGAAGCTACATGAAAATATAAATAAGAGGCAAGGCTCTCTCATTTTAATCAAATTTGAGAATATTGAATATCTATAAGTGGCTAAGGTAAACCAAGGATATATAAGCCAAATTTCAGAGGGAAGGCAAAGTAAAGAAGGCCAAAATTCAAGGGAGGATAAATTCTTTTGAGGATGCTTTCTAAGGTACGTTATTTACATGTCATCTCACCATTTTCTCAATAAAGTTTTTTATATAATGATTCAGACCATGAAATTAGGAGGTCATTGAGGAAACATATCCAAGTAGTTGTGGTACAAATTTTAACTTATGGTTCTTTGTATTTTTGGAGTTACACTCCATGGAAAATAGGGTTTGTGGCTAGTCCTGAAACTAGTCTAAAATAGGTGTTTCGAGTAAAAGGATCATAACTTATTCATAATAGATCCAAATTAAGTAAGACCAAATGTATTGGTTATAATATGGTCTATAGTATTCTTTGTACAATTTTCAGATCCATACAACAAATATTCTGTGTGGGGCACACTCTACAAGTTCACTCTCTAGAATAACCTAGAATTCAATAAGGTATCCCATTTTTTATATAACTAATTTTCTGAGAGGTTCCAAGTAGTGACACCCGAAGGAATTGCATAAAACACACTGAAGAACATTGTGTAATATTTTCAGATCTGTATTCATTATAAGCACATAGTTATGAGCTTTTGGTTGAGGTACATGTTGGGTACATGGTTGAGACAAGTAGTTGATGAGTTGGCACATACATCAGGTGTATAGTCGATGATGTTGGTACATATTGATGATTCATAGTTGATGAGTAGTTGATACATGATTGGTACATACTTGGTACATGGTTGGAGGCATTTTTTAGTAGTATTTTTGACACATGGTTTATGGATGATGTAGCATTCTTGTATTGGTATATTATTAGAATCACATATTAATCTTGGTGATGATTATGAGTTGTTGTGTTATGCTTGGTTGATGAACATCTTTGAGAGTTCTCTTGGGGATTGATCTTGGCGAGTAGATCTAATTTGATTGATAATATTGATGAGACAGGGTCTTGTGATAGGTTGTTTGGACAAGTTGTTGTGATAGGTTATTCATAGAGGTTTGGTGCATGGTTTATGCGGTTTCTCATGGTACAGGTCGAAGTACAGGTTGGTGCATGGTTTATGAACTTGTTTATGGTATAGGTTGATTACAGGTTTTTTGGTACATGTTTGTGCATGGTTGATGCACTTGTTTATGGTACAGGTTGAGGTGCAGGTTGATGCATGGTTCAAGTTATTCGTACAAGTTGTTTGGTTCAGGTTAACTGGTCACTAGAAAATTTAGGTCATTTTGTGACAGCTATTTCGACGTTATGTCGTGGCTATTGCGACGAATCTTGAGTCTTTGAAACATATTTTTATGGCACGTGGAAATTTCAATGAACTTGAATTAACATCACAAGAGTGACGACCCTAGGGAACCTCTCACAATTGCGACAAAAAAAAAATATCGTCACCAATATGACAATATAGGTTGACTAAGTGAAACCAATAGTTTGTCTCAATTGTGATGACAATTTCTGTTGTCTATATAGCTAATTTGTCGTAGGATTGTACGTTGCCATCGAAATTGCGACGACAACTTCTATTTGTTTATATAAAAAATGTGTTACAACAATTTTTATTGTCGTCTCACTTGCGATGACAACATTTTTTTTTGTTTATATAGCGAATTCATCGCAGGAACGACAACATTTTTTTGTTTATATAGCGAATTCATCACAAGTATATTATTGTTGTCGAAATGGCGATGCAAAATATTTATCTAAAAAAAAATTAAAAAAATATGTTAGGTGGAAATATTAATATTAATATTACCATGTTAATAAATATCAATAGAAAACATTGACATTGTTTATTATTTATATTAATAAATTCTTTTGCATGGGGACTTGGTGTTTTTTCCAACAAACAAGCAAAAGCTTATGCACTTTGGAAAGGATTGAAAATTTCAAAAGGTTCATGTGCTCAATCGTTGGTTGTAGTGAGAGATTCAAATACAATCATTAACCATATGGAATTCATTGTGCACTAAAATATTCTCATTCAAGGTTACAAGGTTACATATAAAATAAATAATGCAATATAGAAGATGAAATACTCAAAGAAAATGTGTCTAAACTGAAATATGTGCTCGGGTGGTACAACAAATATTTGATAATACTTATTTCAATAGGTCAATGACAATGTATGGCTTTGATGTAAGAGTTTCATATGGTGTATTTTACAAATACAAAACACAATACTAAGACTCTAACACAACACTAATGAACTTCACTCAAATAGTTAAATAGTAATTAGGCCTTCCAAGTGATTCAATGTATGTTGATGCAACCCACCATAGAAAACACATGAAGGCATGAGAGGCACTATTATTCCACTATAGGGGAATATGAAAGGGGACCTATGGGAAAATAAATCCTCTATCTCCAAGGTCATTATCAAAACTCATATTTTTCTACAATGTTCCTTAAATGAAGCCATATACCTTCTTTGACTTATCAACCAATCCTGGAATCTATGTAAGAGGTCGGTGGGGAATGTCTTTTCACATAATAATGGGAGCATGGGTTGAGTGCAATCTTCATTCCATGGGAAGTGTAAGATTCCTACATTCCGCTATTTATAGGTAATGTCATCCATCATTTCCACCAATAATATCATTATCATTGACTCTAACATTGTGGGAAGCACTCTAACATTAATTCTCTACATATTTCATGTTTTATCCTCCATTTCCAACCCATACCAATTTGGAAATTAACCAAAATCAACATCAAGAAGAGGAAAATTGTAGAATTTGGATGAAATATAGTTGTTGTAGGTGAGCATATAGGATAGGCAAGATACCAATTCATCATTCACTATCCATTATATACTCTTTATATCCTTGAGATACAAATATAGATATTTTAGGAAATTCTTAGAAAGAATACAATAAATCAATCTCTTTCTATCCACACTAAAGAGAACTAGAGAGAATAATATATCTAAGGGACCATGAAGTACATAAAGTGAATATATTCCTTAGGTTGCATGTTGTAGTGGAAGAGAGTTCCATATCTATCACAGGATGAATCAGATTCTTGTAATGCTTTGTGTTAAGAATGTTAGGTAAGAATGTGAGTAGAAAGGTTGGGATGAGAAATATAGAATCTTATTGCTTGGTTTTTTCACCATGGTGGCCTCATAGCCTAGGTTGGTGGTGGTATCTACACTAGATGGTTGTGGTTCAATGGGAATTTTCTCTTACATGACCAATATCTTGGACCAATTTTTGTTAAAAGATAAGTCTGATTTTTTTGTTTATGAATATGCAAAATTACTATTACTCCCGGTCATAAAAAAATTGTGTTATGCATGCTATGTGTCATTTTTCTTTTCCAATTTTGAATTTAAGTATACAAGGAAATGAAAGAAAATTTCATGACGCAAGAGAATAAAATGATTTATACCTTTTCAGAAATGTGTTTTGGATCGTGGAGGTGACCACCCTTCAAACTTGCATTTTTCAAAGACACTAAAAGGTTAAATGACTAAATAATAGATAAACATCTATGAGGAAATAACCATGTACAAGTGAAAACGAAGGGTACTAGGTGGGATTGAAACAAGAGAACTCTTAGCTCACTCATACACAATACATAAGATAAGATGCCATGTAAAACTCAAGTGCACCACTATCTAAGGGATTTTTAACCTTTGGAATACATTGTGCAAGAAAATTCGATATGAAGTCTACCTAACAAAATATCATCCCATGCTTGAGAACCCCATGCATAATCAAAATCCATCTTAACCAGATGTATCCAGTGCATCGTCTACCATACAAGAGGTTCAAGAGGATTGCTAAGGATTGAAGTTCTCATAAGAATGGAGGGAGGCCATGAAGCCTAAGGAAATGGCTGGATGATATGGAGTTCACTATAGTTTAAAATTGCTTAAATATTTCTAACCTACAAGGTTACATATAAAATAAATAATCCAATATAGAAGATGAAATACTCAAAGAAAATGTGTCTAAACTGAAATATGTGCTCGGGTGGTACAACAAGTATTTAATAATACTTATTTCAATAGGTTAATGACAATGTATGGCTTTGATGTAAGAGTTTCACATAGACTATTTTACAAATAAAAAACACAATCCTAAGACTCTAACACAACTCTAATGACCTTCACTCAAATAGTTAAATAGTAATTAGGCCTTCCAAGTGCTTCAGTGTATGGTGATGCAACCCAACATAGAAAACACATGAAGGCATGAGAGGCACTATGATTTCACTATAGGGTAAGATGAAAGGGGACCTATGGGAAAATAAATCCTCTATCTCCAAGGTCATTCTCAAAACTCGTATTCTTCTATAGTGTGCCTTAAATTAAGCCATACATCATCTTTGACTTATCAACCAATCCTTGAATCTATGTAAGAGGTTGGTGGGTAAAGTCTTTTCACATAATAATGGGAGCATGGGTTGAGTACAATCTTCATGCGATGGGAAGTGTAAGAGTCCTACATTCCGCTAGTTATAGGTAATGTCATCCATCATTTCCACCAATGATATCATTTTCATTGACTCTAACATTGTGGGAAGCACTCTAACATTAATTCTCTACATATTTCATGTTTTATTCTCCATTTCCAACGCACACCAATTTGGAAATTAACCAAAATAAACATCAAGAAGAGGGAAATTGTAGACTTTGAATGAAATATAGTGGTTGTAGGTGAGCATATAGGATAGGGAAGATAACAATTCATCATTCTCTATCCATTATAGACTCTTTATTATCCTTTAGAGACAAATATAGTTCTTTTAGGAAATTCTTAGAAATAATACAATAGATCAAGCTCTTTCTATCCACACTAAAGAGAACTAGAGAGAATAATATATCTAAGGGACCATGAAGTACATAAAGTGAATATATTCCTTATGTTGCATGTTGTAGTGGAATAGAGTTCCTTATCTATTGTAGGATGAATTAGATTCTTGTAATTATTTGTGTTGAGAAGGTTAGGTAAGAATGTGAGTAGAAAGGTTGGGATGATAAATATAGAATCTTATTCCTTGGTTTTTTCACCATGGTGGCCTCATAGCTTAGGTTGGTGGTGGTATCTATACTAGATGGTTGTGGTTCAATGGAAATTTTCTCTTACATGACCAATCTCTTGGACCAATATTTGTTAAAAGATATGTCTCATTTTTTTTTTATGAATATGCAAAATTACTATTACTCCCAGTCATAAACAAATTACGTGTTATGCATGCTATGTGTCATTTTTTTTCCTATTTTGAAATTAAGTATACAAGGAAATGAAGGAAAATTTCATGACACAAGAGAAGAAATTGATTTATACCTTTTCGGAAATGTGTTTTAGATCATGGAGGTGACCACCCTTCAAACCTACATTTTTCAAAGACATTAAAAGGTTAAATGACTGAATAATAGCTAAACATCTATGACCACCCATATTGCTCGATTATGTCATCGCTCTATGATTTTAATGTTCAACTTGTTACATCTGCATTCTCAATCAAGGTATTTAGCATGTTTATGCATGGAAACAATTCCTCTCTGTATCCCACCTTGTGGAATCACAAGACATTAAGATTGAAATCCTTGGGTTTCTGTCCTTGGCTTATTTTTCTACTCGCAATGATTTGTGGAAGGTTCAACATCATTGTACATATCATAGAGGAATGAATAAGTAGGATTTGAGGCAATGTTGAGTAGAAACACCATGTCCATGACACAATGAAAAGACACAATGGAAAGAATGGTAATGCTCTTTGTCATGTGAGACACAATGAAACATGTCATAAGACTTTCAAAGTTGCATATATCATGTTATAATATTTTGGAAGTTGCATCATTAAGAGAAGCTGAAATTATCATTAAGTGTATAACAAAATTACATTCACAGATATATACAAGCCATAGAAACATCCTTCTATATATTATCAGATGAAAAATACCCATAATGTCAATGCATTATATGCATCATTACAGGTTCAACTATATAATGTACATCGAACTATCTTATACAATTATTACATGACATCATGAATTTCTTTTAGTCTTCTTTTGTGCTTTCCAGTTCTTAAGCAAATCATCCATGTCCATGTCTTCGCTTACTGGGTGCTTTTTAGTAGTTGATGTTGTTTCAGTCCTTTCACGTCGAGTATGTCTGGTCTCGTACTCATGATGTGGATGTTGTTGTGAGGGGCCATCACCTAAAAAAATAAAAAATATTAAATTTATATGGCCAATTTTTAAATATCATTGAAGTAGTTTATTAATATTAAAAAAATACTCTACAATGTAACTATTTTCCTGGTCCTCTAGTCGGAACCATTGGAATGGATGTCGACCTGTTCATCTGATCTTCAGGTTGAGGAGCATAGTCAATGACATTCTCTTTCATTGAAACGTCAAAATTTATAAGTAAAAAATTATTAAGCATATGATTAATATATAGACATTTTACCGTCGTGGGCCTCAGTCATAGGAAAATCTTGGGGTTGCAGCTCACTGGGATGGGCCGGTTGGGGAGCTCCATGATCTTCTGGCTGCATTTCACTATCAATGCTATGTTTTCCAATACTAATGGTTTCATTGATAGTGCTTCTCACATGATTAAAAAAAAGTAAGACATTAAATTACGGACAATATCAAACATTTACCTATTTTATAAGTAATGAAAGGTTAATGTGGACTGATTTTTATTTAGCTTATCCCACAAATTGGATCTTGGGGTCTGCCCCATGCTTTTTCTATGATCGACCATGACTTGATAACCATACTTGTAACAAAGTTAGAGGTATTCCTTTGTGGTTTCAGTTCTAAAGTCGTCGCCCCGCATTGCATAAGGGTATGGTTTTTTAATGTTTTTAGCTGCAATTACCTTAAAGTTGTAAGGTGATACAAATAATATTTTTAATATGTTTTGGTACTTACGATTCGTGACTGTAACCTCGAGTATCTCCCTTGGCCTATCTTATGTTGGACATCTTTGGCAATCCTTTCTTCCTTCGAAATGTTAGGCAACCTATCATCAAAATTTTCAAGTATGTATATAACCACACTTTTATTTAGATCTAAAGAAAAACAAATCTAGTGTTGAATTCAAAAAATTGTAATTTACCTTGGTGTAGCAGTTATTTGTTCTCTTGTTTTTTTCAAAATATTCTCTTTTCCATCATCAATGATCACCTTCTACTCCCTCTTTGGAATTGAGGGAGGATGCTCATACCTAGAATTTCTTTCCAAGCTTTGTCTATAAACATCACACGTATATTTTAAATATTCACCCACTACAGATGTGACCTCTTTTTTATTGAACGTGTCTACACCAAAGAGTCCTTGAAGATAATCCATAAGCTCCTTTTTGAGGTTGGAATTTTAGCAATTCCACCTCATGCGTAAGGTTGCCCCAAAAATAGACAAGGTCTTGCTCTCTACGTGCCTATAAAAAAGATTGTTTCCTACACACAAAAAGATATGATCATTAATTTAAAATTAATAATCTAGATGATTTATGTATGAGGACAACATTAAATTATTAAAATATGAATTAAAACTACCTAGGAGTCTTGATTGTTTTAATGGAATTCCATTATCATCGACTAGAAATGTGCACGGAAGGATCCCCATGCTTGTCACACGTCTAGCTCAAGGAAATGCAACCATCTCAACCACATCACTATGATCCTCATCTCTGCCACCATATCTAGACTCTGATCAAGGTGTGGATGCCTGTCGGTGCGTCTCATGGCTCCTATCTAAATGAGGTGTGGAAGATGGAGAAGTAAACAGTTCTCTAGCACCTATATGACTGCCCACATCAAGACTCTGTAGCGTCTCTGTAGCGCCACTACTACCAACACCAAGTTGAACAGGCTCCAAATATTCCTCTATAAAAAAGAAAATGTTTTTTCATGAGATAATGTAAAAGTTAAAGAACAAAGTATCATAATTGAACATATAAGTGCACTAAAAAAAAACAATTTAAATTATGGTTATTACCTTGTATGTGTTAATTTGTGACATACTGAGCTTGATCGTTTCTTTGACATCGAGAGTTTGTTCTAGATGATCTAACAAGATAACAAGTTTCTTGTTATCTTTAATGATCGTCTTTTTTAATAAGAGCATCATATCAACGGAAGAATAAAACCCCTCCTCATTGACGGAATCACGATCCACATGGCTTGCTGACTACATATAATTTCAGCAAAAACAATGTTATTTCAATAAAATTATTTAAGAAAATAGTAAAAAAAATGAAAAATGAAAGTGGAAATTGATAATCATTTACATGTTCTATAGTTGGTCCTTTTCCATGATCATCCTGCCACATTATAATATAATTAGAACCCCCAAATATTTAAAAAATTGTTAATGATAAAAAAAAAAATGTTAAAGATAATATTTACAACAATGTTAAAGATAATAAAAGAATATAATTCAGTAAGTAGAGGTTTCTTAAAGAGGTGTTGCATAAGAACCTTTACACTATTAGTCAATGTCTCTATTCGATTCAAATGGTAATCCACTAACTCTTCCCCGGGAGATATTTTTTTATTGCGGACAGGACTACTCGATTATCTTCACATCTCTCATATATGCAATTCAATTGTTTGTTTGTTGACCCAGGTCATGTGTTGTTTATAAAACCTACGATATTGTCGGAAGATTTAGGCCTTCCATCAATATAGATAGTCACTCCCTTATTTTTATCCTTGTTTATTAGTTATATATAATTTTTGGCGAGTGCATATCTCTGCATACTTCACATGTACCAGACCAACCGCATCCAATCATTATAATTGTAACACGGTTCGACATAGTCCATCAATTTAGTTACTCTATTGTATTTTACAATTATTCCATCCATGTAAAATAGCCCCAAGCCATGCAAGGAGGATGGTGCAATGGGATATGTCCTATTGTTGACAACGAAGTCAACATCTATAGCAGGTAGTTCATTAGGTACCCATTGTTTCACCAGATGCTTATACCTGAGTGGAACATCTATGTCTCCTATGCTCTCATCATTATAAGAGCATGATCCTCCTTTGACAAGAAAACAATTCATGCATCTACAAAATTTTATTCTGACTTTTTCACCTCTGGTCTTTATTTGCTTATCATATCTACTAGATGCAGTCGCATTTCCAGCCTCTATTTGTCCCAAGATTTTCTCACTCGATGAAGAAATATTTTTCAGGTACCTGTTTGGTTGTACCTTGAGTTGCATGTGCACGTGTTGTTAGTTAGTAGTCCATCATCATATTCACATTTCTAAATAAAAAATTTATATCTTTAGTTTTGGATGCACAATTAGACTAGGGTGAAATTACCAATATTAGTGGTCAACCACCTAATTTAATGTGATATCCCTCTTGATTTTGGACATATTAAGGACATATTAAAAATGTGAAAACACTAAGGACATGATAAATTTATCATATGGATCTAAGAAAAAAATAGTATTAAGGTTGTTGTTTGTTGGATTTGTGAAAATTAAAATTATTATAAGAAATGTCCATTGAATATGAGGGTCAATGCTATGGAGTAAGAAATCCAACCATCAGTTGGTGTGTTGCAAATCTTGGGTGCTTTGATTGGCAATATGTCTAAGGCAAGCGAAGAGTAGAACTATAGAAATATTAGTTTTGTTCAAGACAAGAGTAGAACTATACAAATATTAGTTTTGTTCAAGCCAAGAGTAGAACTATACAAATATTAGTTTTGTTCAAGCTAAGAGTAGAACTATACAAATATTATTTTTGTTCAAGCCAAGTTGAAGAATAAGTTAGTTATGGCGATCGTTAACAGTTGTGCAACCCACATTTTTATGTAGGAAGTAGTGGTTGTTAAACTCAATGTGCAGTTGAAATTGGTGTAGTCGTTTTTCAAGGTAGTAAGATATAGTAGTTAGTTGACAGACACATGTAGAATTTAGTTAGTTTTTATGCCCTGAGGAGGAATTGGCCAAGAGTCCCTAAAATAGTTTGGGATGTGACTTGCAACTGGGCATAAAAAAAAAAATGAGACTCAGATTGAGGAACCATTGAGTCCGATGGATTCCTGGGATAGGATTTCACCTAGAGCACCCCTCACTCTCGGATGCCATGCCTTGGAAGTTGCTTTACTCATTGATTTCGAGAACTAGTGTTTTTCTCAATTTGAAGCAAACCAACATTTGGATTAAGGGGTCCAATTTATGAAACCGTGCCTCGGGAGACGATGGAAAATACAGTCACCTAGTCCATGCGTAAACCATCTTGCAACATCTCACGGAACTCAAAAATGATGCTCTGCTAGGTTTTTATGCCCTGAGTAGCAATTGGCCAAGAGTCCCTGAAATGGTTTGGGATGCGAGTTGCAACTAGGCATATAACGAATATCGAGACTTGGATTAAGGAACCATCAACTATGATGGATTATTAGGATGGGATTTCATCTATAAAACCCTCACTCACAGGTTCCATGCCTTAGAAGTTGCTTTAATCATTGATTTCAAGAACTAATGTTTTGCTCAGTTTGAAGCAATTCAACATTTGGATTAAGAGGACAATTTATGAAACCGTGCCTCGGGAGTGGATGGATAATTTTTTCACCTATTCCATGCCTAAACAATCTTGCATCATCTCACGAAACTCAAAAATGTTCCTTCGTTAGTTTTTTATGCCATGAGCGGGAATTGGCCAAGAGTCCCTGAAATGGTTTGGGATGAGAATTGAAATTGGGCATAAAATGAAACCAAGAATTGAATTGAGGAATCTTCATCTTTGTTGGATTCATGGCATAGGATTTTAGCTAGAGCACCCCTGAGTTCTAGTTCCAACCCCTCGGAAGTTGTTTTTTCATCAATTTTGATAACTAGTGTTTTGCTCAGTAAGAAGCAATGCGACATTTGGATTTAGGGGTATAATTTATGAAACCATGCCTCAGGAGTGGATGGGTAATGTGGTCACCTAGTCCATGCCTAAACAAGCATGCAGAATCCCATGGAGATAAAAAATGATGCTACGTTAGGCTTTTATGCCCCGAGGATGAACTGTCAAGAGTCCTCGAAATGGTTTGGGATGTGACTTGCAACTGAGTGTAAAACAAAAACAGAGAGTCAAATTGAGGAACTGTTGACTCCAATTTTAGCTAGAGCACCCCTCACTCATGGTTCCAACCCCTCAGAAGTAATTTTTTTCATCGATTTCGATAACTAGTGCTTTGTTCCGTAAGAAGGAATGCAACATTTGGATTTATCGGTCAAATTTATGAAACCATGCCTTGGGAGAGGATGCAAAATATAGTCACCTAGTCCATGCCTAAAAAATATTGCATCATCTCATGGAACTCAAAAATGTTGCTCCGTTAGGTTTTTATGCCCAGAGTAGAAATTGGCCAAGAGTCCCCGAAATGGTTTCGGATGCGACTTGCAACTAGGCATATAATGAATATAGACACTCAGATTAAGGAATCATCGACTCTGATGGATTACTGGGATAGGATTTCATCTAGAGCACCCCTCAGTCATGGGTTCCATGCCTTAGAAGTTGCTTTAATCATTGATTTCTAGAACTAGTGTTTTTCTTAGTTTGAAGCAATGCAACATTTGGATT
>JASDQU010588192.1:47328-61551 GCA_032191745.1 Picea mariana | reverse complement strand
CAGACCCAAATCAGCAACGAGGTACCTAAGGACTCCCCCTTGAGGTTGGCAAGCACTAGCCTGAACAGAGAGGAGGTTTCCCAATGACACAAGGGGCATTCTCTCCTTGAATTAACATCTTTTTCATTGCTGATTTACATTTATATCAGATCTGATTGGAGGGTGAAAAAGTGTGATAACACAGCCATGGGAAGAAGTTTATAAACAGTGCTCCGTTAATGGCAGATCCATTTTCCCTGAGTTATTTGTCATGCAGAATTAGATTATGGTGCCGGTGGTTTAAAAGTTCTTTCCTATGGCTAAAACATATTTAATCCCTATGTTGTTTGGCTTCTTGGTCACTCCCAAGACTATAACTCCAAGCTCTTTTTACTTTTTTGAGGCTACAATGATGCCATCTTCTTGAAACCTGCCTTTGCATTACAAGATGATATCTGATTCATTGAGGGTACCCCCACAAGACCCGAGAGCTGGTTTGAAGGTCTAAAGCAGTGTAGGAGGTTTTCCTACACATTATAACCTGACATTTGTCCTTGTTAGAGCAGATACAACCCCGGGGACAATAGTTGGCATGCAACTTGTTATTGTCCCACGAGGCATTCACTGGTGGTCGTGGAAGAGATGATGTCTTCTAAGGAAATTGGTCCTTATTAACTTTATGAATTCATTCTCACCATTTGTGTCCACGCTTTCTTGGTTTAAGTGTCAGCCTGAGGGGTTGGTGGGCATAAGGGGGGCATTCCTTCACTTGTGATCAGGATACTAGCATTTGAAATAGGTGTTGGGTAAACAAATATATCTCACTGATTGGTGGAACATTTTGTTCCTTTACCTGAATGACGATATTTGTTCAAGTCCTTGCACATTATGATCTGAACACAAACTCTCTTAGGAGGTTGAGGGTTGTAAAACCTGTTAGGCTCATGGCAAAAGAACTCCACAATGTGTTTAGATATCCTATCTAGGAAGGAGCAAAATTGCATAGGTATGGCTGGGAACTCAACCCAAATCAGACAATGGAGCTCAACACTAGGAAAAAACAACTGATGTGTTTCTGCAGCGAAAATAAGAAAATAAGTAAGACGCCATACGTCCAGCTTTGGGTATTTGGCAATGCCATTCACGAGGTTTCCAAACTTCTTTCATCCAGGTCTTCAACATGTCCTCTAGACTAATTCCAGTGATGAAGTAACGGAGCAGTGTGTGTTGAGTGTATTGATATAAAATATTATCATATTCAGAAATTGAAATATCTATTGTGATTTCCTCTGGCTTAGTGGATTCGTTACCTCGTGAAAAACTTTAGGGACAAAGTTGCAGGCGTTCTTGGGTGGCACCATTTTTAAGACTGCTACCAGCCTACCATACACCACCGAACACCAGAATTAGGAATAAAAACTAAAATATTTTCTGGATCTTTACGAGCCATAACCACAAATCCCTATGGGTGGGAAGGCTGCAACCACTGAGGGCCAGCCAATGCCAGCCTGATAAAAGGACAGAGAGTAAATGGTGACATTTGAGAGAGTCAGTGAGTGCTTGAACTCCAGAACCTTCCCTCCCTCTTAGCCCAATATAATTCATCCTTAAGATTTTCTTTCATCTTGCCTACTTTTTGAATACTAATAATCAGGGTTCATAGGATGTTCTCTGACCTATTCGAAAGCAAATATCCATCTGGCATACCTTTCTGCACAGCAGACGTTGTAATCTTGTTATGATTGGTCAAATAGCAATGAAAGAAGACACTACCTTTCTGTTCAGCTTGTTTCTGACATACTCTTCTGCACAGCATATGTTGTGATCCATTTATGATTGGTCAAATAGAAATGAAAGACACTACCTTTCTGTTCAGCTTATTTCTGGCTTACCTTTCTTCACAGCGTATGTTGTAATTCCATTATGATTGGTCAAATAGCAACGAAAGAGACTATCTTTCTGTTCAACTTGTTTCAAATGGTTTTACATGGTATATTATCTTTCAATGTTTGATCAAACACAGAATTATAGTATGTAAGAATTTCGATTTTAGTATCTTTTTCATGGTATTCTGTTCTAAAATATTTTTCAGTTGAAGTTTTGGTGGAGAGATCTACCAGTTTCTTAACATTTGTGGTATTAAAACCAATATAATTCACATAGAACGCTACACTTTTGTTTATCTGTGTTGAATTTACAGAAGCTATTTACCCTTTCATGAGGTTAATATTCATCTATTTGTCTGCAGCTTTCATTGCGAAATTCATGAGCATATATAAGAAGTTTTTAATTGCTACCTTTGGCTGAGAACATAGCATGATGTAGACTTTATGCTGTAAACGTTTCGTTCCCTTGACCGAGGGAAGTGTTGGGTTGTTTCTTTTTTATTCTAAAATGAATGAAACAAAAGAAGTGCCACGATGGCTCTAGCTTTGAAGGGTTGTGATTTAGAGTTTTGTTCAAAGCTGGTCATGGGTTGATCTTCAGTGGTCATAAACCTCTGTATATTAAGTGTTCTTGGAGTTGATTTTCATGTCTTCAAACACTGCCTTATTAATGCAATCATTTCAATTGTTGAAACCTGTGCTTTTCTTCTGATACTTCTATATAATACTCTCATGTCTATGCACAACGCCTGTGATGGAGCATAGTTATTAGTATTGATCTTGTACAGTAAAATTAGAATATTTTGATTTGACATGTTTTCTAGAAACATTTCTGGCAGTATTATTGCAATTCAGGTATGTTGAGAATTTTGTTTGATAAGCTTTTGAAACTACAGAAATCTGTACAGTTGTGGAAAATTGAGAATTATCTATGTATTATGTTTAATAAGATAACCTTTTTATAAGTTTAAAAGGATTTGGTCTATATAGATATGGGCACTAAGACTTTCTCCTTGTGTAGTTTGCTTACAACATCTAATTCATTTAGTGGGCTTTCTTGACTCTTAAGTAGCATACATTTTATTTGCAGTCCCTCCATTTCTGCTTGATTATTGGTTCCCATGCCTAAAAGTTGGGTTAAGTAACTACAAAGGAGCCATCGCTGTCTCTAGAAACCCCTCCAAGTCCTGCCTTACCCAGATTTCCTTTTGCAGCTCCATCAAAGTAAGTTTGTTCCATCCTTTCCAAGGGACTACTTGAAGGGCTCTATTAAGTCTCCTGATGGGTAGTCCTTTATGGGAACTATCGATCCAGATATTTCATTAGGATTAGTCAAAGTGAAAGTGACATAATCAGAGAGGAAAATTCGAGCAAAGTCTTATAAATACTTTTAAGGATTTCACATCCACTACTAACCACACAAACAGAAATATCAATTGAAACTTAGCAAGGTGCAATGGAAGAAGTTTTATTATCATCCCTATTCAAGAGAGGGCACTCTCCTAAACACTTCAAGGGGGCCATCTCTTATTACAAGACAGTAATATATTCGAGATATCCCCCAAGTACATACAATGATATTTATAATGATATTTATATAGGAGGTAAGTGCAATGTATTTCCTCGTAATGACATTGAACGGGACGTGTATTCCCTCGTGATGACACATGGAGCTTATTACTACTAAGCCTAATAATAAGCATTTCCCTATTCATTAATTAATATGTGGCCTAGCTATGAAATTACCTTTATTAACTTGCTAGTCCTTTATTACATACTTAGGAAGGTTTCCTTATTCATTAATTAATATGCGGCCTGTTATCATACAAACTCGCACTTAAAGAGATAATGTCCGAAAGCTCAAGTGCGATCCAGTGTAACCAAGAGGGAGGCCATTGTCACCTCACGAACCCTCTTTCACTTCAGGCTAGCTCTTCTCTGGCTCAAAGGGGGTTTCCCTGGGTTAAGATTGATAGGACTTCCGGGAATACATGTCCCGTTCAATGTCATTACGAGGAAATACAATTTACTTACCTCCTATATAAATATCATTGTATGTACTTGGGGGATATCTCGAATATATTACCGTCTTGTAATAAGAGATGGCCCCCTTGAAGTGGTTATGAGAGTGCCCTTTCTTGAATAGGGATGATAATAAAACTTCTTCCATTGCACCTTGCTAAGTTTCAATTAATATTTCTGTTTGAGTGGTTAGTAGTGGATGTGAAATCCTTATAATTAATATGCGGCCTGTTATCATACAAACTCACACTTAAAAAGATAATGTTCGAAAGCTCAAGTGCGATCCAGTGTAACCAAGACGAAGGCCATTGTCACCTCACGAACCCTCTTTCACTTCAGGCTAGCTCTTCTCTGGTTCAAAGGGGGTTTCCTTGGGTTAAGATTGATAGGACTTCCGGGAATGGAGCTTAAGATGATGTGAAGAGTGAGTCCAAGCAAAATGGTTTTCGTAAGCTTTAGGGTAATAAAAAAAGGGTGGTTGGAGGTTTGAGATCAGTGTCTTTTAATAGGGCATATGGACTTAATGCAATAACTTGAGCCCATTGGGCTTATGGAGTCAATGCCCCTATGCCAACTAGTAAACAAATTCATGTACCCTAGTTTATCAAAGGCAGTGTTACCGAAAGCTTCACTTCCCCCGCTATGAAGCCCCGAAGCTCGATCCGGGCGGGTGCGTCCAGGAAGCTCGGGCTGAAGTGTGCTTCAAAATTTAGGAAGCACGCTTCGGGGCCCTTGAGCACGCTTCCTGCCATTTCTGAAGCATTCCTGACTCTGTCCCAGGTAGGAACCATGAACCCTTCATAGGGGCTTTCTCTCAGGTTTGTAAGTTGAGAGAAAGACTTCACATAGCTGCTATGTTCCACATCTCACAGGTTTGTAAGCTGGAGGATGTCTCACATAGCTGCATTCATCAACACTCCCTCTCAGCTAGGGAGACATTCTTCATCAAGCCAAGTCTCATACTGATGTACTCTAAATTTGTTTTTGGCTAAGGTCATCCATAGTCCCTCTTAACTCGGAAGGAGTTCTTCACCAAGTAAATGTTTGGTGTAGAAGTTTGCAGTCTGCTTAGGTGGAGAAAGGTACTGCAAGTATATAATTTTCTTCTACATCATATCTCTGACATAAGAAAATTTTATCTCTCTGTGTGACAATCCATTAGGAAGCTCCGAGTTCTTTAAGGAGCTTTATATATGGCTCTTTGTCATCAACATAGGAACCATCTCATGGTCAAGTAGAACTATCAGAAGTATGTGAAGCCACATTGCTTCGCACACTTACTGCTATATACTCCGTCTCTGGTGCACTTAAGGCTACAGAGTTATGTTTCCTGCTGCAATAGGAAACCATGGAAGACTTCAAGGTAGAAAATCAATCGGAAGGGATTTTCTGCTTCACTGAAGATTTTATTGGTCATCTGTCATACCTCGTCCCAAGAAGTAGTGAATCATACTCAAATTCTTCATCTTGAATTCAGAAATCAAGGATTACTTGTAGCAACAACGCTTTCTGAATAGGTCATCAGGACCAGACTTTTGTCACCAATACTGTAATGATATAAGTTTGGATCATCAACACTCTTGTTTGAAATCCAGACTTATCAAGAATCCATTTATTTGATATAGTTTCCAACTCATGGATGGAAGTGTATCTGGTTCACTGGATCAGGTGTTTCATCATAGATAGCTCCCTTTGTTTGAGAGAAACCTCTGGCTATAGATCTTGTTTTGTATTACCTTGATACTTTCATTCGCTGCATGCTTTATCGCAGGTTTCTCTTTCTGGTCCCTGAATAATACCTAATGCCCTATCCTATTAAAGTATATTGGTACTCTTCTGTTATGGCATTTGGCCATACTGGTTCTCTTGTTGCTTTTCTAAGACATGGAGTCTTATCATCAATGAAGTGTCTCATGACTGGTGGATAGCTTTGAAAAGCTCTTTTACTTTCTCGGAAGGTGCCTTGAGAAACTTTTATGCTTTTCTGCCTCTTGCATAATGAGTCTAGGTAGGCATTTTATGCCTTGTTGCAATATCACTGAGCATATCAACTGGAGCAATTGGATCAACTGGAATAATGTCTTTCTCCCTCTGAACTGCTGAAGGGGGAGAAGGTATAGTCTTACTGTCAATCTCCATCTGAGATTCTCTGGATCTTTGAAAGACTATCTCTTCTTCAAGGACAACGTTTCTGCTTGTCTCAATCTGTCTTTGACCAGGGATGTCGATCTGGAATGTCTTTGAAGATTCACTGTATCCTTTCTTTCTAAAGGATCTAGCTTGGACTTCTTCTCTTTGGGTACATGGAGATACACTGGGCACCCAAATAACCTAAAGTGTTCAATCTCAGGCTTCACTCTAGCGAAGGCTTCTATTCTGGTAAAGACTCTTGTTCTGAACATATACTGCGTCATGCATGCTTTTGCCCATGAAATCATAGAACGATTCTGATCATGGATTATTGCATTGATTGTCTCAAGGATGGTTCTATTCTTCCTCTTTCTCAAATAGTTTTGACTCCCTCTGAGTCAATGCGACTCCCTCTGAAGGATACGCATCTTCCTTTGTTCTTGACATGTCTGGAACAAAAAAACAAGAGGAACCGAAACAAGAATATCTCCTAAAGGAGAATAATGCGTACATCTCTAGAATCAAAACAATTTTAAGGATTATTATCACAACTACAACACCTATTTGTAATGTAGCAAATTTTAGAAATATAAGTTAGAGGAATGACAATTTCAACAATCAAACCTGGAGTCTTCACTTCCAGTGTGTTGCTTTTCTTCCAAGTCTCCTTCACTCAAGATAACAAGTGGTTTCTTCAACTTGTCTTTTGTACTAGGACAATATTCTATCTTGACAGAAGGTTGGGTTAGAGAACAAACTCTATGATCTCAACTTTAATCCATCTAATAGCTTGACTTTAATTTTGACCAAAGGTTAGTATGATGGTCATAGCTTCAACATGCAATCTAGATCAAATAAATGTCATAACAAATAGATGCATGTCAGAATAATCAAACCTGAGTTGCATTATTCTTCTGAATGTGTTGGATCTTGAGATCCTTCTGGATCTATGACAAGAGATCCCTTCTCTTGCAAATACCATTTAAAGCTTAACAATTTAAACATATGTGAGTACATACCTCTGATAGCATTTGCAGGTAGTGGCACCATTTGGTATCAGTGGTAATATTTACCAACTTCTTAAAAGACTTCAAGGGTGACTGCAACTGGTACAACAACTGATACTTCAACTGATACTGCAACTGCAATTGATACTGCAACTGCAATTGATACTGCAACTGATTCTGAAGCTGCAACTGCAACTGCAACTTAAACTTAGGGTTTTATGAGGAAACCCTAATTTTTCAAACTTCAAATTTTGAAATTCCGATCCAAGGGATAGATGCGCTGGGCTGAGGCGAGTAAGCTGGTGCAGTCAGATTTCTGAAAATCCAAATTTTACCCCCTCAAACTTGACCAACGGATTTCTGGATTGGTGCTTTTGGTTTTCTGGTACTTCTGGTACTTCTGGTTTTCTAGTACTTCTGGTACTTTGTGAAAACTAGGGTTTCACTTTTCGGGAGATCTACCCATTGAAAAGGTGCGTTGAAGGTGCCAAAGAGTTCCTTGGGTTAGGGTGCACTTTTCTAGAAGGTTTTGAGGCTGAAAATCTTCTTCAATAAAAGGCCCTAATTTTCATGTACGACAACAGTGACGTTTTTCCTTTTTCTTGTGAAGAATGCTTGTGCAATGGGTTCTTTCAAGACCTATGCTCTGATACCATGTTGATTTTTCATAAGCTAGGTTAAGCATGTAGTTCATTTAATTTCATCATGTCTTAACCATAAACAAGAATGTTGTAGCAACCAAGATCACAAGAAGAAACACCATGCACAAGATATATCCCGGGAAACCCTTATCAAACAAGGGAGAAAAACCCAGCCAAATCCTTTGCTATATTCTTCAAGAGAAAGACCTTTCACCACCAAGAATGACTTAGCAGACAAGAGGGTGCTTAAGCCCTAGAACACTAGCGCCCAAGAGAGGTGCGCACCTTTGACCAAGAAGTGTACTTGTTGAAATTTCCAAAACTCACGAGTGTGTGTGTGTCTACAATGAAAGATTTCCTCTTATATTAGGCTTGTCCTGTCAACTAAAGTGTCTATTGGCACAATAGGGTTGACTTCACTTAGACATATTATTTATTTATTATTATAATAATTGATATTAATATTAATTATCTTTTACAGTTTATCTTTAGACACAATAAGATAGGGCCGACCTGTAACCTTTACACAATAACTAGGGTTACACGTAGGTCTGACTCTTGAACAACATATATCAAAGGATCTGATACACCCACTAGTGGTCATCCACTAGGGGCACATCCATAGGGATGCCATGGACCTGATTCACTGCATTACACAGATGAACCAGGTCTTCACACGTTCACCGGTGCTCGTCCACAGGCACGTCTTCTCTACAGATCTGCTTTCCTATTGCCACCAACATGAGGATCATCTGGAGTCTTCTCTTCAACTCTGCCGCTGCTCAGAGGAGGCCATCACATCATCTTCATTTCTGTTCTCATGATGATGTGCCCGACACTTTTGGGATTTCCCACGTTGACTTTGTGCTCAGCCACAGGCACGTCCTAACTCAACAGATCGCTCTTACATCAGTTAATCATCTGGATTTCTTTTCACTCACGTCTTGGAGGAGGCCATCTTTACGTTCCTGACTCTGTCCCAGGCATGAACCACGGACCCTTCATAGGGGCTTTCTCTTAGGTTTGTAAACTGAGAGAAAGACTTCACATAGCTGCTATGTTCCACATCGCACAGGTTTGTAAGCTGGAGGATGTCTCCCATAGCTGCATTCATCAACAACTAAGTCCTCATCATCCACTATGACACTTGTGACCAAAAGATGATCTCTGATCTGGGCTATCCTGGAACAGAAAAATGCTACTGATTCACCTTTTCCCATCTTCAAATATTTAAGCTTGTGCTTAAGTGTCCTCTTCTGACTTGGTGCCTATTTATCAAATAGATTTACCAAGGTATCCATACAGTTCTTGGCAGTCATTAATGAAGTCATCGCTGACATTATACTGTCTTTGACCGAGTCAAAGATAATTCGCTTGGCCTTAGCTTGACTCTTCCTGAAGGCTGCTCTCCCTGCATTAGAGGTGGGTTCCTCCATCACTGTGGTTACATACTGCTCAAGATCATGCTCTTGCAATATATTCATTATCCTGAGCTTCCACACATTGAAGTTGGAAGCTCCTTCGAGCCTATCCTCGACCCTAACTGAAATGGAGGATGCCATGGACCTCACATTGGAAACTTGATCAAGCTCGCTTGGATCTGTGTGTACATGCTGCTGCACTTCAACAAACCGTTTCACACCCTAAGTTCTAATACCATGTTAAATTATCGAGCTTGATATAATATGCGGATTATTTCTTTAAATTCTTCAACACTTTGATTCCAGCTTAATATATTTCAACAATGTAGATCCATAAGCATAAACATGAACAACACATATACCCTGGGGAAATCCTATACAGGGAGAAAAACCTCAGCAAACAATCTCCTTTTATTGCAAAGATAATGTATGATTACTTACAACAATTCCACCATGAAATTCAGCTCTTAAAGAGCTTGCCAATATGACTTTGACCTGACTGTGTGACCTGTAGGTACAACAACACCTTGCTGTCCTTTCTCAGCTGAAATATACCAGCACTGTTACAAGCTGATTGCTGTCCTTTTCTGCTGTCTAGCACCAGCACTGTTACAGGAGCTTGCTGCAGATAAAACCCAACACTGTTGCTGTCTTTTACTGCCTTCTAAAACTGATATATGCTGCCCTGATATGCTGATATATGTTAGCATTAAATAAAACCACTCGCTGCCTCCTACTCTTTCAACCTCACACTACATAACACTGTGTGTAGAATGAGGGGTCAATCTCTGCTTATAAAGGAGTGGAGAGGAGGAGGAAGAGGGCTTGAATTAGAAACTTGTTTGCATGCTTTTTCATAACTCGACTTCAGCGTGAAATAGATCTTGGACAAGAGACTTCACTTAGTTCAAATTTAGAACTAGACTTGAGACTTCAGTTACAACTCACCCTTGATTTGGCAAAGCATGCGAACTAACTCAACATGCACATGACATGCATGCATGCAACATGCAATTATACAACTTTATTCAACTATGCAACTTTATGCAACTTAATGCAACTATGCAACTTATGCAACTTTATGCAACTCGACTTTTACAACTTGACCTTTTACAATTTGAGTTTAACAACTCATTCAACTTGACTCTTATACACGACAATTCAAATTTTTTCATGGTGGATGGTGTTACATGTGCCAACACACTAGATCAATACATTTACATCATTTACAATATCAGGAAGATTATTTGTTTCTAGCTCATAGGAATTTTATGTTCAACCTATCTTTTTCTAGATGCCTTGACTTTTGCTCATGGCTCACAAGGCTTGACTAGGCTCATAGAGGTTGTACGTTCCCCTTGACTTTTGCACTAGTTTGTCTATGCTCATAGAGGTTGTACGTTCCCCCTGACTTTTGCAGTAGACTGTCTATGCTCACAGAGGTTGTACGTTCCCCCTGAATTTTGCATTAGACTTACATCTTGACTTTTGTCTTAGACTTACAAAGCTTCTGCCTTTGCTTTGGCTAGACTCACAAGATCATATAGCATCTCGTTCATCCTGAATTTTGGTTTGACTCACAGAGGTTGTACGTTCCCCCTGGCTTTTGTCTATACCTCACAAGACTGGTTGATTCTCCAAATCTCCCTGGCTAGCCTCAGGGTTGCCCATATGACCTCTCATTGGAGAATGACTGTCGATGCTGCCAAATTTAACACATATATCAGTTGATCCAAACCATATTTCAGGTCGGCCCTCCATCAAAACTGTTCTAACAATGCACACACACACATATAGTACAAGGCACCCAAGGTCCCATTTCCAAACCCATCATTGGCTGGCCAGCGCCCTTTATATGTCTTCAGATCACAACTCTTCTCTGCAGCATGGATGCATCATTCTGCAATATTTCTACTTCAAAACAGCACCATTATTTGGCAACCTGGTGCATCTTGAATGCCTCCATACACCTGATCTTTCCTGCCATCATACACTCTTCTAAAGTTTCAACATTGTACCCAAACTGCTGCAATAGGTCCCTGTATCTCAACAGTAATACTATCAAAGCTCCAAGGTTTCAATAGATGGATATTGATCATTGAGTTTTAATCCATCTGATCTACTGAGATGTGCTTTCCGGAGGTAAATAAGCAAGAGTGCGACTACGCTTTTCTTTGAATATGAATCCCTATTATCATCTCGCCTTTCATTCTGTTCCAGAGATAATCTCTCTGCCATCCAGGACGAATGCCTGTAGTTTCCAGAATCTGATCCAGCGTCTATGTCAGTCACAGGATCTATTAACCCATATTCAACTTCTAATCTCTTTCTATGGGCAGAGACTTTTATTTCAATTTCTTCAGCCTTATTGCCATGTTCTTCAAGAGACTCATGATACTCCATGAGTATTACCTCCAATTTTCGCAGCTTTTGCCTGCGACCTTCATCCATTCCAGTGCCATTAAGAGCAGAAACAATGCTGTCCAATGTGACTTTTTTGTTTGTAATCTTTCCCAGAATCCCCAAATATATCATTGCTACCAGAGGAATAGTAATTCAAACTGAGTCCCTTAAGCTCTGCCTTGTCCTCTGCATCAGTTCCATCATCTTCATGGTCACTAAGACGCCCAGAATCAACACTTTTGCTGTCTGCAATGTCAGCTTTTCGAAAGGATCTGTTTGCATCTTCAGATCTGCTTGCAGGAAAATAATCTCCCAATGCTAAACCCTGTGCTGAGGTATTTGCAACAGAGATAATGCTAAAAGCCCACATATCTAAGTTATTGTTGTTAATCACAATGCATCTCTCACTTCTCTGATTCATCAACGTCATCTGATATTACTTCTGGAAAGGTTTGAATTCATAAATCTGCTAATTTGTTTTCAGAATGACCCGCCTGGTCATCGAGGAAATCAGTGCACTTGAATGTCCCGTGTTGCAATTCTTGCTGCAGTAGTATCCACTTCAAAGGACAGTCCCTATGCAACAGGCTTTAAATCAACATCTCAGAGTATTTGCTGAAAAAAAAAACTTCTGTATAGATATTGGACAGCAAGACATACGCCTCCTTTTAGTCCAGCCAGAAGGGTGTGTAACATGGCCAAGTTATATAAAATAACCTTTATTAACTTCATAGTCCTTCATTACATACTTAGGAAGGCCTTTATTATAACTTAGGAAGGTAGATAACATAAATCTTCTTTAATTATAACAAAAATGATAAATCTTTAATGCGATAGTCATTTGCATAGCTTGCCCATATGAAGATGTAGGATTTAAGGATGCGTTATGTGGATAGTGTACATTAAATTGATATATTTGTTTGGTTTACAGTAAGAAACGTGGTTGTGGTGGGATGCTTTAATTAAAAAAAAGTGTAAGAACTGTGGTTGTGGTGGGATTCTTTAATTAAAAAAACCTTCATCTTGTGAATATTAAAATGATCGCTGATGTAATTGTAAATATTCTACAATTTTGCCACATTGATCGCTGATGTAATTGCATATATTCTACAATTTTGAGACATTGCTTGCATCACATTCTTGTGAGAATCATGAGAATGGTTACTAGACAAAATGTATGTTGCGAGTGATTGTGGCTCATTTGGCATTAGTAGGCGAGGCCTATCAATGGGAAATCTTTGTAGTGCACTTTTAGCTTCCTTCTTTGATATTGAAAGGGAATTTTGTTCCAAATGTGTGAGAATTATGAGAATGGTTACTAGACAAAAATGTATGTTGCGAGTGGTTGTAGCTCATTTGGCTAGTAGGCGAAGCCTATCAATGGGAAATCTTTGTAGTGCACTTTTAGCTTCCTTCGTTGTTAGTGAAAGGGAATTTTGTTCCAAATGTAAATTTGTTCAACATTTGATGGCCCCACTTTTTTATTCTATTTGGAGTAGGGGCAAATGTTCGAATTACATATATGTTGGGGAATAGTTTTGTGAAAATTCAGTTGATTTCTTGATTTGTATTGACATGAAGCTATAATTGGCAGGATCACAGATTTTTTAGATTGACTTAAATTTAGAGTTCATTTTTTTGATCATTTGGAATTGAGTTTTTTGTACAAAATGAAATTATTTGTATAAATGCCTTCAACGAGATTTTTGTTTCGTGTTTTATTGATTGGGAGTTTTGAATAATATGACAAAAAATGCAATGCTTAACAAATAATGAGCTTCTCCATGAACCATTTATTTCCGTAGTAAATTTCCTCTATTGATATATTTTATTTGTTTTGCCGTGTTATGGAATTTTATTTCTTGGTCGTACAGATTGTCATCAAATCATATACTAATTGGAGTGTTATAGTCAATAGATGTGCTTAACTATTAAGAGTTATGGTGAGCATATTATGAAGAAACCTCAGAACAAATAATCATAAGTATAAACCTAATATACAAGAAATCATATATATATATATATATATATATATATGTGTGTGTGTGTGTGTGTGTGTGTGTGTGTGTAGGTAACTTTGTGCCCAAATATGCAATACATTGCAATATGGTATTGTACAATAATCAAACGATTTGATAGTTGGCCATTAGAAATGGGGTATATATATATGTTAGGGTAATTTAGATGTAGCCCTTAACCTTATATGCAAGATCATGGGGGTCACCTAGGAACAATGCATATGACCATAGGTTTATCACTAAGAGTATACATGCATAGCCCAATGGCACCCCAAGGTGCCCCTTAAAGGGGCACACACCAACAAGACATCATTAACAACCATAACACTAACATCCCACCTTAAGCTTGACTCAACGACACCAAGAAGGAAAGGTGGCATAACAAGACAACCTTGAGACCACAGGGCGATCACTAAAGGTGTAAACAAATAATCACTCATATATTTGACCTGCTATCACACAAGTTGTAGGTTGGTCCAAACCCAACCCAAACCACAATATGGCGACAACTAAGAGAACACCTACCCATTGCCACCTTAGATAGGTATTCCCGTCACCTTAGAGATGAAGTAAACACCTCAAGGGAGGAATCTTGGGTGACCCTATGGGAAATGAGATGGAAGATGAAGAGATGATGAAGTGTCCACCTATAGGTCAATGATGGAAGGTAAGAAGGGCTTGAAAAGAGTCTCGTAGATGGTGGAAGATGTACAACA
>JASDQU010588192.1:20806-47308 GCA_032191745.1 Picea mariana | reverse complement strand
TGTGTTGCTTTTCTTCCAAGTCTCCTTCACTCAAGATAACAAGTGGTTTCTTCAACTTGTCTTTTGTACTAGGACAATATTCTATCTTGACAGAAGGTTGGGTTAGAGAACAAACTCTATGATCTCAACTTTAATCCATCTAATAGCTTGACTTTAATTTTGACCAAAGGTTAGTATGATGGTCATAGCTTCAACATGCAATCTAGATCAAATAAATGTCATAACAAATAGATGCATGTCAGAATAATCAAACCTGAGTTGCATTATTCTTCTGAATGTGTTGGATCTTGAGATCCTTCTGGATCTATGACAAGAGATCCCTTCTCTTGCAAATACCATTTAAAGC
Organism: Picea mariana; assembly: GCA_032191745.1. NCBI lineage: Eukaryota > Viridiplantae > Streptophyta > Pinopsida > Pinales > Pinaceae > Picea > Picea mariana. Next base: position 46,962 of record JASDQU010588192.1, on the reverse strand, counting down.
TTAACAATTTAAACATATGTGAGTACATACCTCTGATAGCATTTGCAGGTAGTGGCACCATTTGGTATCAGTGGTAATATTTACCAACTTCTTAAAAGACTTCAAGGGTGACTGCAACTGGTACAACAACTGATACTTCAACTGATACTGCAACTGCAATTGATACTGCAACTGCAATTGATACTGCAACTGATTCTGAAGCTGCAACTGCAACTGCAACTTAAACTTAGGGTTTTATGAGGAAACCCTAATTTTTCAAACTTCAAATTTTGAAATTCCGATCCAAGGGATAGATGCGCTGGGCTGAGGCGAGTAAGCTGGTGCAGTCAGATTTCTGAAAATCCAAATTTTACCCCCTCAAACTTGACCAACGGATTTCTGGATTGGTGCTTTTGGTTTTCTGGTACTTCTGGTACTTCTGGTTTTCTAGTACTTCTGGTACTTTGTGAAAACTAGGGTTTCACTTTTCGGGAGATCTACCCATTGAAAAGGTGCGTTGAAGGTGCCAAAGAGTTCCTTGGGTTAGGGTGCACTTTTCTAGAAGGTTTTGAGGCTGAAAATCTTCTTCAATAAAAGGCCCTAATTTTCATGTACGACAACAGTGACGTTTTTCCTTTTTCTTGTGAAGAATGCTTGTGCAATGGGTTCTTTCAAGACCTATGCTCTGATACCATGTTGATTTTTCATAAGCTAGGTTAAGCATGTAGTTCATTTAATTTCATCATGTCTTAACCATAAACAAGAATGTTGTAGCAACCAAGATCACAAGAAGAAACACCATGCACAAGATATATCCCGGGAAACCCTTATCAAACAAGGGAGAAAAACCCAGCCAAATCCTTTGCTATATTCTTCAAGAGAAAGACCTTTCACCACCAAGAATGACTTAGCAGACAAGAGGGTGCTTAAGCCCTAGAACACTAGCGCCCAAGAGAGGTGCGCACCTTTGACCAAGAAGTGTACTTGTTGAAATTTCCAAAACTCACGAGTGTGTGTGTGTCTACAATGAAAGATTTCCTCTTATATTAGGCTTGTCCTGTCAACTAAAGTGTCTATTGGCACAATAGGGTTGACTTCACTTAGACATATTATTTATTTATTATTATAATAATTGATATTAATATTAATTATCTTTTACAGTTTATCTTTAGACACAATAAGATAGGGCCGACCTGTAACCTTTACACAATAACTAGGGTTACACGTAGGTCTGACTCTTGAACAACATATATCAAAGGATCTGATACACCCACTAGTGGTCATCCACTAGGGGCACATCCATAGGGATGCCATGGACCTGATTCACTGCATTACACAGATGAACCAGGTCTTCACACGTTCACCGGTGCTCGTCCACAGGCACGTCTTCTCTACAGATCTGCTTTCCTATTGCCACCAACATGAGGATCATCTGGAGTCTTCTCTTCAACTCTGCCGCTGCTCAGAGGAGGCCATCACATCATCTTCATTTCTGTTCTCATGATGATGTGCCCGACACTTTTGGGATTTCCCACGTTGACTTTGTGCTCAGCCACAGGCACGTCCTAACTCAACAGATCGCTCTTACATCAGTTAATCATCTGGATTTCTTTTCACTCACGTCTTGGAGGAGGCCATCTTTACGTTCCTGACTCTGTCCCAGGCATGAACCACGGACCCTTCATAGGGGCTTTCTCTTAGGTTTGTAAACTGAGAGAAAGACTTCACATAGCTGCTATGTTCCACATCGCACAGGTTTGTAAGCTGGAGGATGTCTCCCATAGCTGCATTCATCAACAACTAAGTCCTCATCATCCACTATGACACTTGTGACCAAAAGATGATCTCTGATCTGGGCTATCCTGGAACAGAAAAATGCTACTGATTCACCTTTTCCCATCTTCAAATATTTAAGCTTGTGCTTAAGTGTCCTCTTCTGACTTGGTGCCTATTTATCAAATAGATTTACCAAGGTATCCATACAGTTCTTGGCAGTCATTAATGAAGTCATCGCTGACATTATACTGTCTTTGACCGAGTCAAAGATAATTCGCTTGGCCTTAGCTTGACTCTTCCTGAAGGCTGCTCTCCCTGCATTAGAGGTGGGTTCCTCCATCACTGTGGTTACATACTGCTCAAGATCATGCTCTTGCAATATATTCATTATCCTGAGCTTCCACACATTGAAGTTGGAAGCTCCTTCGAGCCTATCCTCGACCCTAACTGAAATGGAGGATGCCATGGACCTCACATTGGAAACTTGATCAAGCTCGCTTGGATCTGTGTGTACATGCTGCTGCACTTCAACAAACCGTTTCACACCCTAAGTTCTAATACCATGTTAAATTATCGAGCTTGATATAATATGCGGATTATTTCTTTAAATTCTTCAACACTTTGATTCCAGCTTAATATATTTCAACAATGTAGATCCATAAGCATAAACATGAACAACACATATACCCTGGGGAAATCCTATACAGGGAGAAAAACCTCAGCAAACAATCTCCTTTTATTGCAAAGATAATGTATGATTACTTACAACAATTCCACCATGAAATTCAGCTCTTAAAGAGCTTGCCAATATGACTTTGACCTGACTGTGTGACCTGTAGGTACAACAACACCTTGCTGTCCTTTCTCAGCTGAAATATACCAGCACTGTTACAAGCTGATTGCTGTCCTTTTCTGCTGTCTAGCACCAGCACTGTTACAGGAGCTTGCTGCAGATAAAACCCAACACTGTTGCTGTCTTTTACTGCCTTCTAAAACTGATATATGCTGCCCTGATATGCTGATATATGTTAGCATTAAATAAAACCACTCGCTGCCTCCTACTCTTTCAACCTCACACTACATAACACTGTGTGTAGAATGAGGGGTCAATCTCTGCTTATAAAGGAGTGGAGAGGAGGAGGAAGAGGGCTTGAATTAGAAACTTGTTTGCATGCTTTTTCATAACTCGACTTCAGCGTGAAATAGATCTTGGACAAGAGACTTCACTTAGTTCAAATTTAGAACTAGACTTGAGACTTCAGTTACAACTCACCCTTGATTTGGCAAAGCATGCGAACTAACTCAACATGCACATGACATGCATGCATGCAACATGCAATTATACAACTTTATTCAACTATGCAACTTTATGCAACTTAATGCAACTATGCAACTTATGCAACTTTATGCAACTCGACTTTTACAACTTGACCTTTTACAATTTGAGTTTAACAACTCATTCAACTTGACTCTTATACACGACAATTCAAATTTTTTCATGGTGGATGGTGTTACATGTGCCAACACACTAGATCAATACATTTACATCATTTACAATATCAGGAAGATTATTTGTTTCTAGCTCATAGGAATTTTATGTTCAACCTATCTTTTTCTAGATGCCTTGACTTTTGCTCATGGCTCACAAGGCTTGACTAGGCTCATAGAGGTTGTACGTTCCCCTTGACTTTTGCACTAGTTTGTCTATGCTCATAGAGGTTGTACGTTCCCCCTGACTTTTGCAGTAGACTGTCTATGCTCACAGAGGTTGTACGTTCCCCCTGAATTTTGCATTAGACTTACATCTTGACTTTTGTCTTAGACTTACAAAGCTTCTGCCTTTGCTTTGGCTAGACTCACAAGATCATATAGCATCTCGTTCATCCTGAATTTTGGTTTGACTCACAGAGGTTGTACGTTCCCCCTGGCTTTTGTCTATACCTCACAAGACTGGTTGATTCTCCAAATCTCCCTGGCTAGCCTCAGGGTTGCCCATATGACCTCTCATTGGAGAATGACTGTCGATGCTGCCAAATTTAACACATATATCAGTTGATCCAAACCATATTTCAGGTCGGCCCTCCATCAAAACTGTTCTAACAATGCACACACACACATATAGTACAAGGCACCCAAGGTCCCATTTCCAAACCCATCATTGGCTGGCCAGCGCCCTTTATATGTCTTCAGATCACAACTCTTCTCTGCAGCATGGATGCATCATTCTGCAATATTTCTACTTCAAAACAGCACCATTATTTGGCAACCTGGTGCATCTTGAATGCCTCCATACACCTGATCTTTCCTGCCATCATACACTCTTCTAAAGTTTCAACATTGTACCCAAACTGCTGCAATAGGTCCCTGTATCTCAACAGTAATACTATCAAAGCTCCAAGGTTTCAATAGATGGATATTGATCATTGAGTTTTAATCCATCTGATCTACTGAGATGTGCTTTCCGGAGGTAAATAAGCAAGAGTGCGACTACGCTTTTCTTTGAATATGAATCCCTATTATCATCTCGCCTTTCATTCTGTTCCAGAGATAATCTCTCTGCCATCCAGGACGAATGCCTGTAGTTTCCAGAATCTGATCCAGCGTCTATGTCAGTCACAGGATCTATTAACCCATATTCAACTTCTAATCTCTTTCTATGGGCAGAGACTTTTATTTCAATTTCTTCAGCCTTATTGCCATGTTCTTCAAGAGACTCATGATACTCCATGAGTATTACCTCCAATTTTCGCAGCTTTTGCCTGCGACCTTCATCCATTCCAGTGCCATTAAGAGCAGAAACAATGCTGTCCAATGTGACTTTTTTGTTTGTAATCTTTCCCAGAATCCCCAAATATATCATTGCTACCAGAGGAATAGTAATTCAAACTGAGTCCCTTAAGCTCTGCCTTGTCCTCTGCATCAGTTCCATCATCTTCATGGTCACTAAGACGCCCAGAATCAACACTTTTGCTGTCTGCAATGTCAGCTTTTCGAAAGGATCTGTTTGCATCTTCAGATCTGCTTGCAGGAAAATAATCTCCCAATGCTAAACCCTGTGCTGAGGTATTTGCAACAGAGATAATGCTAAAAGCCCACATATCTAAGTTATTGTTGTTAATCACAATGCATCTCTCACTTCTCTGATTCATCAACGTCATCTGATATTACTTCTGGAAAGGTTTGAATTCATAAATCTGCTAATTTGTTTTCAGAATGACCCGCCTGGTCATCGAGGAAATCAGTGCACTTGAATGTCCCGTGTTGCAATTCTTGCTGCAGTAGTATCCACTTCAAAGGACAGTCCCTATGCAACAGGCTTTAAATCAACATCTCAGAGTATTTGCTGAAAAAAAAAACTTCTGTATAGATATTGGACAGCAAGACATACGCCTCCTTTTAGTCCAGCCAGAAGGGTGTGTAACATGGCCAAGTTATATAAAATAACCTTTATTAACTTCATAGTCCTTCATTACATACTTAGGAAGGCCTTTATTATAACTTAGGAAGGTAGATAACATAAATCTTCTTTAATTATAACAAAAATGATAAATCTTTAATGCGATAGTCATTTGCATAGCTTGCCCATATGAAGATGTAGGATTTAAGGATGCGTTATGTGGATAGTGTACATTAAATTGATATATTTGTTTGGTTTACAGTAAGAAACGTGGTTGTGGTGGGATGCTTTAATTAAAAAAAAGTGTAAGAACTGTGGTTGTGGTGGGATTCTTTAATTAAAAAAACCTTCATCTTGTGAATATTAAAATGATCGCTGATGTAATTGTAAATATTCTACAATTTTGCCACATTGATCGCTGATGTAATTGCATATATTCTACAATTTTGAGACATTGCTTGCATCACATTCTTGTGAGAATCATGAGAATGGTTACTAGACAAAATGTATGTTGCGAGTGATTGTGGCTCATTTGGCATTAGTAGGCGAGGCCTATCAATGGGAAATCTTTGTAGTGCACTTTTAGCTTCCTTCTTTGATATTGAAAGGGAATTTTGTTCCAAATGTGTGAGAATTATGAGAATGGTTACTAGACAAAAATGTATGTTGCGAGTGGTTGTAGCTCATTTGGCTAGTAGGCGAAGCCTATCAATGGGAAATCTTTGTAGTGCACTTTTAGCTTCCTTCGTTGTTAGTGAAAGGGAATTTTGTTCCAAATGTAAATTTGTTCAACATTTGATGGCCCCACTTTTTTATTCTATTTGGAGTAGGGGCAAATGTTCGAATTACATATATGTTGGGGAATAGTTTTGTGAAAATTCAGTTGATTTCTTGATTTGTATTGACATGAAGCTATAATTGGCAGGATCACAGATTTTTTAGATTGACTTAAATTTAGAGTTCATTTTTTTGATCATTTGGAATTGAGTTTTTTGTACAAAATGAAATTATTTGTATAAATGCCTTCAACGAGATTTTTGTTTCGTGTTTTATTGATTGGGAGTTTTGAATAATATGACAAAAAATGCAATGCTTAACAAATAATGAGCTTCTCCATGAACCATTTATTTCCGTAGTAAATTTCCTCTATTGATATATTTTATTTGTTTTGCCGTGTTATGGAATTTTATTTCTTGGTCGTACAGATTGTCATCAAATCATATACTAATTGGAGTGTTATAGTCAATAGATGTGCTTAACTATTAAGAGTTATGGTGAGCATATTATGAAGAAACCTCAGAACAAATAATCATAAGTATAAACCTAATATACAAGAAATCATATATATATATATATATATATATATATGTGTGTGTGTGTGTGTGTGTGTGTGTGTGTGTAGGTAACTTTGTGCCCAAATATGCAATACATTGCAATATGGTATTGTACAATAATCAAACGATTTGATAGTTGGCCATTAGAAATGGGGTATATATATATGTTAGGGTAATTTAGATGTAGCCCTTAACCTTATATGCAAGATCATGGGGGTCACCTAGGAACAATGCATATGACCATAGGTTTATCACTAAGAGTATACATGCATAGCCCAATGGCACCCCAAGGTGCCCCTTAAAGGGGCACACACCAACAAGACATCATTAACAACCATAACACTAACATCCCACCTTAAGCTTGACTCAACGACACCAAGAAGGAAAGGTGGCATAACAAGACAACCTTGAGACCACAGGGCGATCACTAAAGGTGTAAACAAATAATCACTCATATATTTGACCTGCTATCACACAAGTTGTAGGTTGGTCCAAACCCAACCCAAACCACAATATGGCGACAACTAAGAGAACACCTACCCATTGCCACCTTAGATAGGTATTCCCGTCACCTTAGAGATGAAGTAAACACCTCAAGGGAGGAATCTTGGGTGACCCTATGGGAAATGAGATGGAAGATGAAGAGATGATGAAGTGTCCACCTATAGGTCAATGATGGAAGGTAAGAAGGGCTTGAAAAGAGTCTCGTAGATGGTGGAAGATGTACAACARTAAATAAGACTTGCCAAGAAGTGATTGTATTTGCCCGAGACACAAGAAAAACAAAGATACAATCCCAATGATGTGTTGGACAAGCAAGTTAAGGTTGCTGTCCCTAGTTGCAGCAATAAACAATGATATATATCARCAACAAAGGATAATAAGAGCTGCAAATAAAGTTGCTAAAAGTCTAGTTAAGGATGCAAGAGACAAGCTAGCAATGACTAGTTTAATTAAGTATTGATGCATGAAACTTTAGCAACAAGATAAGGCTGTCATAAACAAGTACGACAGAGATAATTATCAGTTTTATGGCTGTAGCACACAAGTTGTTACAGCAAGGAAATCAACCACCAAAACTTGCCAAAAATTCACTTAAAAGATGCGTTGAGATTGATAGATTATAGGGACAAACTTCTAGCAGTTTCTGACGATTGGTTTGTGAGTTATTAAGAGATTTGTTTTAGGGTTTTTGCGGCCCTATTGACTATAGATTAAAAGTTATAACAACACCAAGAAGCACTTAGCAAAATGAGATGCCGAGATGCCCTAGTGGCACAACCAAACATATAGAGCATAGAATCGATTCCAATTTAGACAATCTCAAAATCCCGAGTTTTCACGTTAACAAATGCAATATTTATTTCTCCAATGCAGTTAGATTAGTGCCTTTAGCTATTGGGTTATGGAGTTAAATAAAGAGTAAGCTATCAATGCTATCTCCATGGGGGTGTAAACCCTTTTACTCCCTAAGGCAAGCAAGGCTAACTAGGAAGTACTAGGAGGGTGTAAACCCTTTTACTTCTCTTAGTAAAACCTTATGCAACATATTATTCGAAGGTAAAAATGATGGATATGGTGTGGTTGTAAACCCTTATACTCCCCAAGAAGTCTAGCAAATCACACTTGTAGCCAAGCAATGAAGCAACAATACGATAGATTCCTTACCTAGTCCAAGCAATAATAAGATAAACCTTCTTTTACCAAGATAATCTACCACAAATGCAAGAGAATAGCTCCAAGAGAGGTAACACACTACTTCCACCAATAGCACAAAGAAACCATAACAAGAGCACGAGAGAGAATTGCCTAAAGACGGTGCAAATTTTAGCTAGGAGTCTTCTCACAATGGGAGAATTATGATCCAAAATGAAATAGAGATGATCTCTCTTTATAGAAATCCTTTAAACATAGTCTGTCCACAAAACTTAGGGTAAAACACAAGAAAAGGGGTCAACAACCCTTATCTTTCCCCTGTACAAAATTATTATTACTTAATTCATACTTTGCATATAAGAGAAACCCTAAAAACATGACGTCACCCCCTTCTTGGGCAACATTTGACACTTTTGGTCAATTCATTGAGTTGGAGAAGGAAATGCTAGGCCTCCAAAAACAAATGGTCTTCAATACATGCCTTTATTCCATGATCCAAGGGTTCTTTCCTCCAAACCATGCCAAGTGTCCTCAATTGCCACCAAACCCTCGCCCTAATATGATGTCAAGCCCACAAAGGTGACGTTTTGGCCTCCTTAGGCAAGTCGTTTGGGTGGTAGGGGCAAGGTAAGGTCCTCCATGATGTATTTTAGGCTTCCAAAGGCATGTCTTCATCATCCAACATGTGGGCCCTTGGCATCCAACTTGTGGGCTTCAAGCCCCATGGAAGCCCAAGCTAGGSTTATTCTTCCAAAACTATCCACCATCTAGGTCCTGCAAAGACAAATGGATACGCCCTTCCAAGGATCTCAAGTCAAATGCATCATGACGAGTAAATCAAATCAATAAAAGAGGCATCCAAGCATGTACATCCAAACCACCTCATCAAAATAAACCAATGCTCAAAGACCCTATGCAATTTGCCAAGTTTAGGTATGGAAGGGTTGAGAAAACAACCTATTGGGTGAATTGTACCTACAATTTAGGGATATTTCTCGAGGGGACCTCCTTCTAAGTCACGTGGATGAGGTGTCATGGATGGGGGAGGGGAGAAGACTCTTGGGCATGGGGTTCATGACATACAAGTGGTTGTAGTGTCTTACTTATGGGTGCCTTTGTAGCAGGTGTGCTGCACCTTTGTTTTCAATGCAACMTTTTTCCAAGCCCATTTATTGCCTTTTATTCTTTTAGGAYGTTTCCAAGTGGAAGTCAATGTGGGACTTCTACCTAAGCATGAAAAACTGTGCCCACCTTGACTCTACCCTGGTCGCATCATGCTTCCCCAAGTTGAAAACATGTGTGTGGCTTCTACCTAAGCAATAAAATAGTGGCCACACATGCTCCACCCTGGTTGGCATTTGTTATTAGTTATTATTTTACATGTCCCCTCAATTTTTTATGAGAGCCATTTCATTGACCTTGGGATCCCTATGCAAGCATCTAGAAGGTTAATGCTTGACTTTTTTCTTTTTCCAGCTACAAGCCTCTGGGTCTTCAGTCCCTTCTTCCCATGAAATGAGGGACAACCCCTTCTTGGGTCAGTACACTCAAAAATCCCAAAAAGTGAAGAGATGAGGGGATGAAGCGTGGAAAGTGACAAGTATGGTCGGGAGTGGCACAATGACTTGTCAAAAGGACCTCCGAGTAGCAAACCTATCTCTAAGGGTGGCCCACTTACTAGGGTGCAATGTCAGTGACCAAAGTGAAACATGGAAAAGAGCATAATGTCCAAGCAAACATTACATAATCAAAAGCAGTAATAGATGCAGCAAACTCAAATGCCTCAAGTATTGAAATGACACTCACCATAATACTTGACTTGTACGTCATGGATCCAAATCCAATGTCTTTCGGAGGCCAACTGATGTGGTGGATACCGTCGTGATGATCCTGGAGCTGTGGTGGTGAGGTGGTTCTCTATTTGTGCAAGTGGACACTGTTGGTCAAGCTGTCTCTCGGTACTCCATGTCTGCAACCTGAGGGCCTTGAGACTTCATCTCCTTAGCTATCCCTAGAAGTTGGGGATAACATTTGGCTCCTACTTGGGGACATGTACTCGTCGTAGAGTGCATGAGAACCACAACATCTCCTGGTGGATCCGTGCCTACAATGAAACATGAAATCGTAAAATCCAGGGTAGTTCTATCACCCTTTGTCCATATATATCAAAACCAAAATGAAAACTAGTCTAGAAAATTAAAATTTTGCATTTTTTCATAAATCTAAACTAAACATGAAATCAATATGCAAGGAGAAAAATGAAAATAAAAAATGAAATGCAACTAAAATATCATGAGCAATCAATATGCGAATGCAGGAAATCAAAATGACTTACCTAGTTACCTGGGGCCCTGAAGATTAGGTCCTGAAATGTCAAGTGAAGTCATACAACCAGTGCAACTAGTTGATCATCTCATCAAGGTATCTCCCCTATGCTTAATTATGTAATACAACAAAGATAAGTCAAGCACATAATGATCATGAGTATAAATAGACATATAATTAATCATGAAATGAAACTCATGGAGATGGGTGGGAGGGAGGAAATCCCGCTGAAAAAAACGTCCACAAGCCTGATCGATCCATCTCTGAACGAGATTATCATATGTAAATTATGGCTCATCTATATAACTGAAATTATCCAACTCCTTGTCTTCGTTTGTAGCAGGAACAAAATTCAGGGCGGCTTCAATTGGATCTTCAACATGGCGCATCTCGTGGAAGTATTCTTTATTGTTGAAACCATGTTTCTCTGCGATCATGGCACATAAGGAAATTACTCTGACACATTTCAACAAGATGTAGTATCAACAAATCAATAGGATTTTCTTCAACGATGTCTTCATTTGCAGGAGCTCGTTATTCATTTTCGCTTGAGATGTCACTGCTCCCTGAATGTTGAGAGGAGGTACATGATCCCAAGAAAACCTGTTGATTTTCCAAACAAGAGGAAATGGGGTAAGGCACTGCCTCATGCCTAAAGAAAAACTCCTCCCTCGGATTTAGAAAATGCCGCTTTTTTATCTGCACATCCTTGCTAAAAGTCTCAGTTTGAAAGTACTTCTGTTTGGTAGTGTGAGCCTTTGATTCCTTTGGGATGACCACGACCTGGTGTTTATCAAAATTTGAGCACAATGGTGATTAGGGATCTCCATAGAACACCCAGGTCACCGAAAGGATACTTGTCACAACTCTCAAGGGATGGATGAGAATCATCATGAACATACTGTGACAAGCTATCATAAAAAATGTCAATAACCATATCATCATCAGGTTGCCAAACGTTTGAATCATATACGCATGAAGATCGGTCCTCTGAAGATGACAACTCAACCCTTTTTGCTTGAGAGCTACCTTCAACACCATAAACATGATCTCTATCAATAACAAAGCAAACCACATCCCATCCACGTCTCCCAACCCGTATGNCTGGTGTTTATCAAAATTTGAGCACAATGGTGATTAGGGATCTCCATAGAACACCCAGGTCACCGAAAGGATACTTGTCACAACTCTCAAGGGATGGATGAGAATCATCATGAACATACTGTGACAAGCTATCATAAAAAATGTCAATAACCATATCATCATCGGGTTGCCAAACGTTTGAATCATATACGCATGAAGATCGGTCCTCTGAAGATGACAACTCAACCCTTTTTGCTTGAGAGCTACCTTCAACACCATAAACATGATCTCTATCAATAACAAAGCAAACCACATCCCATCCACGTCTCCCAACCCGTATGAAATCATCAATGCGTTGATCAACCATGTCAGAAGGGCCGTCCACAAGATCATCTATGTCACTTATGGTGATCGATTCTTCATCTTCATGGGCAGGAGGAAGGTGAGGCAAGACAACTTTACCTTCATTAAGCGAGATAATGGACATCGTTGTCTCATCTGAGTCTTCATCATTGAAATATTCTTGACAACTTTCTTCATGGATGTGTTCTTCAACCAAGTCTTCGTCATCTTCAATAGGATCAAAGAATTTGCCATCCTGATCTTGATCTCTAACGAGTTTGCAAACTTCTTCGGGCATGGAGAGTGGTTCATCATCATTTATGAAGTTTTCCTGGTACCCCTACTTCTCGGTCACAACATCGTACAATGATTTTACTCCATAATAAGCAATGACAACCTCCCATGCTAAGTTTAGGGTAGGCCTTTCTTCATAACTTTGGAGGATAATGTCATACTCTTCTTCTCTTTTTTCACATAATTTGACCAGAAAGTCTTTCTCGGGACAAAGCTCTATCAATTGTTCACAAAACTTGTAGTCTTCTCCTATGCTTTCCATGAAGCATTTGAAACTTTCCTCGTTGTTGTCATCAACTTCTAGTCTTTCAACTGTTTCAACAAATTATGGAAGAAGCGTTTCTCTTAAACCTTTAGTAGGATCAAGGTCAAAACCTTCTCTTGAAAAAACATCCTCCAGGTCTTGAATTGTCTCTTCAAGACTTTGAGCTTTCAGTCCCCAATGTTTAAGGATCTCTTTGATGAGGATTGTTAAAGAAGATATACTTCTTGGCTTGTAAGAATGCTCGATCCAATCCTTTTCTTCACTTCCCAAGGATAATAAAAACAATCATAGGCACACATCCTCATGTTGCACGTTCTCATAGTAGATGCATCTGGTAAACTCAACAACGTGTGGTACAGATGAAAATGGATTACCATCGAACTTTGGGAGGGCACCGAACTGGTTTATCGGGCACTTGTTTGGATACCCATCAATTTTTCCGGCATCCAACGCTTTGTATACTTCATGAAAGAGGCACAAAACCATGTTTCCATTACTGGGATAAATACTTCATTGGAGTCACTAGATGAGATCAAGGCTCATCAAAGGGTGGAAAGGGGGAAATAAGGGAAAGTGGGTTCTGGGAAGGTGGAGTCGCCAAATGAGCTTCAAGAAGAGCTCATCAAAGGTGGAAGGGGAATGTCCTTTAGGTGGAGTCGCTAGGTAAGCTAGGGAAAGGCTTTGGGATAGCTTGCCAAAGTGTCGTTAGGGTTCGGAAGAGGATTCAAAATCCTACTCGACAACGACGCCAAAATGTTATCACACAAGTTGTAGGTTGGGAAAAGCCTGACCCAAACCACAATATGGTGACAACTAAGAGAACACCTACCCACTGTCACCTTAGATAGGTATTCTTGTTGTTGGGCCTAAAAAATGTCACTTTTATATCTTCTTTTCCCTTCACTATTCCTTACATTTCATCGTCCCATTAACCTTCCATCATACAATTTCCATAATAATACTTGGGTTTCTCCTTATTATTTTCCATTGTATTCATTTTAGTATTATAAGTGAATTTGTGATTAAATATTAGAAAAATGACATATTTTCATTATATATCAAGGTTGGATGAGTTTGATGATGTGTGCAGGCATATGTGAAGATTTCAACAAAGTCAAATATTACCACCTAGCTTCAAATTCGAAATTCATCTTCAAGCTTTGAAGATTTGAAGAATATTTGGGACAATCATTCAAAGGAGAAAATCATGGAGATTTTGATAGGATATCTTATCCAAGATATGACTGGAGGATTTGAAGGAATAAGTCGAGAGAATAGTGGATCTGTAATTATGACACTCTTAAAGACTTTCATGTATATAAGAGTCCTCTCTCTTCATGAAGAGTCATGTAATTCACAATGGAGATTAGCTTGGAGAGTTAGAAATCATGTTATTCATAATTTAATCTTGTAATTAGGAGAAGAGGATTCTTAGTTTTGTTATTCTTTCATGCTTTGTCATTTGATTCTTGTAATATAATTTGAGATTGATATATTGTGTGAGCTCACATATGTCTTTTGTCATTCAGCTCTTCACATGTTGTATTGCCTTCCTAGATTAATTTCCGGCTTTCCTAGTTAGTCTTTCAATGCTTTCCTAGATTAAATTCATTTCAACAAATTAGATTAGATTACTTCTACTTCAGTCCTGCATATATAGTGCATGTGCTTCGTAAGCCTACGAACCTCGGATTGACAAATTAAATAGTTGGGCAAGTACTACAATGGAATTAAACGACCATATTTTTGCCTAACACTTGTCACTTTAGAGATGAAGTAGTCACCTCAAGGGGGGAATCTCGAGTGACCCTAGGGGAAATGAGATGGAAGATGAAGAGATGATGAAGTGACCCCCTATAGGTCAGTGATGGAAGGTAAGAAGGGCTTGAAAATAGTCGTAGATGGTGGAAGATGTACCACAGTATAGAAGACATGCCAATAAGTGATTGTCGTAGATTAGTGCCTTTAGCTATTGGGTTATGGAGTCAAATAAAGAGTAAGATAACAATGTTATCTCCTTGGGGGTGTAAACTCTTTTACTCCCCAAGGAAAGAAAGGCTAACTAGGAAGTTCTAGGAGGGTGTAAACCCTTTTACTTCTCTTAGTAAAACCTTGTGCAACAAATTATTCCAAGGCAAAAATGATGGATATGGTGGGGTTGTAAACCCTTATACTCCCCAAGAAGTCTAGAAAATCACACTTGTAACCAAGCAATGAAGCAACAATAAGATAGATTCCTTACCTAGTCCAAGCAACAACAAGATAAACCTTCTTTTACCAAGATAATCCACCACAAATGCAAGAGAAAAGCTCCAAGAGAGGTAGCACACTACTTCCATCAATAGCACAAAGAAACCATAACAAGAGCACAAGAGAGAGAGATTGCCCAAAGAGGGAACAAGTTTTAGCTAGGAGTCTTTTCACAATGGGAGAGTTATGATCCAAAATGAAATAGAGATGATCTCTCTTTATACAATTCCCGTAAACATAGTTTGTCGACAAAACTCAGGGTAAAACACAAGAAAAGGGGTCAACAACCCTAATCTTTCCCCTTTACAAAATTA
This sequence comes from Picea mariana, assembly GCA_032191745.1. Lineage (NCBI taxonomy): Eukaryota > Viridiplantae > Streptophyta > Pinopsida > Pinales > Pinaceae > Picea > Picea mariana. Next base: position 31,947 of record JASDQU010588192.1, on the reverse strand, counting down.
TTATTATTTAATTCATAATTTGCACATAAGAGAAACCCTAAAAACATGACGTCACCCCCTTGGGAAACGTTTGGCACTTTTGGTCAATTCGTTGAGTTGGAGAAGGAAACGCTAGGCCTCCAAAGGGAAATGGTCTTCAATCCATGCCTTTCTTACATGATCCAAGGGTTCTTTCTTCTGAAACGTGCCAAGTGTCCTCAATCACCACCAAAACCTAGTCGTAATATGACGTCAAGCCCTCAAAGGTGACGTTTTGGCCTTCTTAGGCAAGTCGTTTGGGTGGTAGGGGCTAGGTGTGGTCCTCCATGATGTCTTCTAGGCCTCCAAAGGCATGTCTTCATCATCCGGCATGCGGGCCCTTGACATCCAACCTGTGGGCTTCAAGCCCCATGGAAGCCCCAACTAGGCTTATTATTCCAAAAATGTCCATTATCTAGGTTCTGCAAAGACAAATGGTACGCCCTTCCAAGGATCTCAAGTCAAATGCATTATGATGATTAAATCAAATCAATAAAAGAGCCATCTAAGCATGTACACGAAACCAACCTCATCAAAATAAACCAATTCTCAAAGACCCTATGCAATTTGCCAAGTTTAGGTATGGGAGGGTTGACAAAACGACCTGTTTGGTGAATCGTACCTCAAGTTTAGGGATGTTTCTCGAGGGGACCTCATTCTAAGTCATGTGGATGAGGTGTCATGGATGGGGTGGGAGAATCTTGGGCATGGGGTTCGTGACATACAAGGGGTTGTAATGTTTCACTTATGGGTGCCTTTGTAGAGGGTGTGTTGCACCTTCATTTTCAATGCAACGCTTTTCCAAGCCCATTTATTTCCTTTTATTCTTTTAGGATGTTTCCAGGTTGAAGCCAAGGTGGGGCTTCTACCTAAGCATGAAAAAATGTGCTCACCTTGACTCTACCCTAGTCACGTCATGCTTCCCCAAGTTGAAAACATGTGTGGGGCTTCTACCTAAGCAATAAAAATAGTGCCCACAGATGCTCCACTTCTACCTAAGCAATAAAAATAGTGCCCACACGTGCTCCACTCTCGTTGGCATTTGTTATTAGTTATTCTTTTACGGGTTCCATCAGTTTTTTATGAGAGACATTTCATTGTCCTTAGGATCCTTGGGCAAGCATCTAGAAGGTTAATGATTGGATTTTATCTTTTGCCAGCTACAAGCCTATGGGCCTTCAGCCCCTTCTTCCCATGAAATGAGGGACAACCCCTTGTTCAATACACCCGAAAATCCCAAAAGATGAGGAGATGAGGGGATGAAGCATGGAAAGTGACAAGTATGGTCCGAAGTGGCACAATGAATCGTCAAAAGGGCCTCCCAGTAGCAAACCTATCATTAAGGGTGACCCACTTACTAGGGCGCAATGTCAACCACCAAAGTGAAATAGGGAAAATAGCATAATGTCTAGGCAAATGTTACATAATTAAAAGCAATAATAGATGCAACAATCTCAAATGCCTAAAGTATTGAAATGACACTCACCATAACACTTGACTTGTACCTCATGGAGCAAGAGCCAATGTCTTTCGAAGGTCAACTAGTTTGGTGGATACCGTCGTGATGATCCTGGAGCTATGGTGGTGATTTGGGTCTATCTGTGCAAGTGGACACTATTGGTCAAGCTGTCTCTCGGTACTCCATGTCTGCAACTTAAGGGACTTGAGACATCATCTCCTTAGTTATCCCTAGAGGTTGGGGATAACATGACCAATTATTACATCTCAACACCCCCCCTTGATATACACTTGGGAAAATTGTGGTAAACAATGGCCAAATAAACATGACAATACCATCCCCCTATAATGTTTATTTTAGTGGTGAATACATTGATGACTAATGACAACAACATGACCAATAAACATGTGTTGACAAGCTCTCAAAACAGAATCCAACATAAATTTACCTCCAAGAAACCCAACAAATCATCACATGAACCTCTTTGGAATTGATGAAGCAAATAAGGTTCATGCAAATGAGCTTACATAAGTGGTAAGAGATGGTGAGTTTAGTGCTACAATACTATGTAATAACATTTTCCAAGAAACGATTATAACGACGATGGTAAAGAATAACATGTTTGGGAGTGGTCCTATGAAGATGCTTTATGGGCAAGAATGTTGAAGATCAACAAGAATGCTTCAAGAAAGAAGACTTAACCAATTTTGTTTTTGGCAAGAGGGTTAAAGGACCAACAAGCAATCCAAACATAGAGGGTGGTTTTCCCATTAGAATAACGTTTTTCACCATTCACGCATGAAAAAAAGAACCAACAAAGAAACACTCTCATGAAAAAATTGTCAAGAAGACTCCATAGAACTCTATAGTGGAGGAAATTAGATGATAGGATATCCTCAAACAAGAAATCAAATGGTGCCATAACCCATCATCATTACATGCACACATACTCATATGGTGGGCATTATTCCAAAATTTTTCCATCTGTGCTTACGTGTTAAACATGTATGAAAAACTATCACCCTAATAGTCATGTCAATAAGAATGTCACTATCTATATGGTGAGCGAGAATACTTCTCATCTCCATGATTAAGATGTTGATGTTGTTGTGATGTGCATGGTGAAGAATACCATTGATCTATAGTAGTATGATAAGAGTGTAAGATGTGGTTCTTGGGAGTCAATTGTAGATGAAACAAATGGTGTAGGTTCTGATTTGTGTGTATCAACAATGGTAGAAGAAATAGATGGTGTAGGTTTTGGCGGTTGCAAATTAGAGTGTTAGAAGACTTAGATGGTGCAAGTTTTAGTTCCTGCTAATTAGCAGTGATAGAAGAATCTGTTGATTTTTCATAAGCTAGGTTAAGCATGAAGTTCATTCCATTTTAGCATTTCACTTAACCATAAACAATAATGTTGCAGCAACCAAGATCACAAAAAGAAACACCATGCACAAGAAGACAAGAAGCATCCTGGGAAACCCTTCACAACGAGGGAAGAAAACCCAGCCAAATCCTTTGCTATATTCTTCAAGAGAAAGACCTTCACCACCAAGAAAGACCTAGCACACAAGAGGGTGCTCAAGTCCCAGAAGACTAGCGCCCAAGAGAGGTGCACACCTTTTCACAAGTAGATGTATTTGCTGTAATTTCCAAACTCACAAGAAAGATATGATTCCATAATGGGGAATCATCCCTTCCTTATATTAGACTTGTCAAATCAACAAAGGCGTCTATTGGCTCAACATGGCCAACCTCTTTAAGTCACTTTGTAATAATAATAATAATAATAATAATAATAATTATTATTATAATTAATATTAACCATATTAATTATCTTTTACATTTATTATTAATCACATTAAGGTGGGGACGACCTGTACCCTTTACATAACAATTAGGGTTACATGCAGGTCTGACTCTTGAACAACATATAGCAAAGGATTTGATAGATCCACTAGTGCTCATCCACTAGGGGCACATCCATAGGGATGCCATAGCTTTGGCTCACTGCAATACATAGAAGAACCAAATCTACACACGTTCACCTGTGCTCATCCACATGCACGTCCACTCTACAGATCTTATTTCCCACTGCCTCACACAGGAGAATCATCTGGAGTTTTCTCGTCAACTCTACTTCTTAGAGGAGGCTAACACATCATCTTCATTTCTATTCACATGAAGATGCACTCAACACTTTGGGATTTCACACATTCACCTTGTGCTCAGCCACAGGCATGTCCAACTCATCAGATCACCTTTCCCACTGGATAATCATCTCGAGTTCTTCTCACTCTCTGAATGGAGGTCATCTCTACGTTCCTAGCTCCATCTCAGGTAGGACCAACATACCCTTCTTAGGGGATTTCTCTCAGGTTTGTAAGCTGAGAGAAATAGTTCACATAGATGCAATGATACACACCTCATAGGTTTGTAAGCTGGAGAATGTCTCACATAGCTGCATTCATCAACACTCCCTCTCAGCTAGGGAGGCATTTTCCATTAGGCCAAGTCTCTCACAGAAATACTCAAACTTTGTCTTGGAAAGTGGTTTAGTGAAGATATCTGCAATTTGTTCATGAGTAGAAAGATACTGCACATGTACTGTCTTCCTCTGCACCATGTCTTTGATATAGTGATACTTGATTTCAATGTGTTTCGATTTGTCATGAAAAACTGGGTTCTCAGAGAGCTTTACACAGCTCTGGTTGTCACAATGAATAGTCGTCGGATCCATCTCATGATTGAACAAGTATGTCAAAATTTTGTGAAGCCATACAACTTCACGAACTGCCACACTCAGTGCAATGTACTCTGCCTCTGCTGTACTTAAAGCCACAGAGTTTTGTTTTCTGCTACACCAAGAAATCATGGTTGATCCTAAGGTGAAGCAACAACCTGAAGTGCTCTTTCTGTCCACTTCACTTTCTGCCTAATCTGCATCGACATATCCTTCCAAGCTTAAGTCCACATTGGTTGCATATCTCGAGCCATAACCAATTGTGCCTTGTAAGTATCTCAATACGTGTTTTGCAGCTATCCAGTGTGTATGTTTTGGTTGGCTCATAAAATGGCTAAGCACATTTACTGCATAGCAAATGTCTGGTCTGGTGTTAACCAGATACATCAAATATCCAATAAGCTGTTGATATAAATGTGGATATACGTCTCTTGAATCAGTGTCACTCATTTTATTTATATCCATTACCATTGGAGTAGGCATGGATTTGCAATCTGTCATTTTGAACTTCTTCAGTATCTCCATAATATATTTTCCTTGACTTAGGAAAATCTCATCTGTTCACTGCCATACTTCTAGTCCCAAGAAATAATGCATTAGGCCCAAATCCTTCATTTCAAATTTTGCAGTTAAAGCTTGTTTGCATTCTGTAATGAGTCTCTTTGAACCCGTGAGGAAAAGGTCATCCACATATAAGACTAAGATCAGGCACTCATTGCCATCAATGTGATAATACAAGTTTGGATCAACTGCACTTTTGTTGAAGCCCAAACTCATCAGAAATCCATCCATTTTCTTGTACCAAGCACATGGTGCTTGTTTTAAGCCATATAGGGCTTTCTTCAATCTGCATACATGAGATTTTTCATTGTGCATAACGAAACCTTCTGGCTCCTCAATATAAACTTCTTCCTCAATTTCACCATTGAGAAAAGCTGTCTTTACATCCATCTGATGTAGCTTCCAAGCCATGGAAGCAACTAGTGCAATGATAGATCGGATGGAGGTATATCTGGTTACCGGTGCAAACGTCTCGTCATAGTTGACTCCCTCTATTTGTGAAAACCCTCTAGCCACAAATCTTGGTTTGTATTTTTCAATGCTTCCATCGACAACATGTTTGATTTTGTAAATCCATTTGGAAGTCACTACAGACTTTCCCTCTGGTCTTGGAACAACATCCCATACATCATTTTTTAATATAGATTGGTATTCTTCAGTCATGGCATCTTTCCATACTTGTTCACCTGAAGCTTCTCCATGACAGGATGGCTCTGAATCAATAATGTGGGTCATGGATGAAAGGTAGCTTGAGAATATCTTTGGTCTCTTGCTTTCTCTGGTTGCTCCTTGTGGAGCTTTGTGTCCTTCTGCTTCTTCTAAAGTTTGTCGAGCCCAAGCAGGTCTCTTATGTCCATCTGTGACGTTTCTGGGTATGTTGGTTGGGGCATCAGAATCTGCTGGAGAAACTGGATCAACTGGAGCTGTTGGCTCATCTGTAATAGTATTTGTCTCCCTCTGAACTGTTGAAGGGGGAGAAGGTATTGTTTCGCTATCAATTTCCATCTGAGCCTCTTTGGATTTCTGGAGGGCTACTTCTTCTTCAAAGGTAACATCTCTGCTTACTTCAATTTGTCTCTGACCTGGGATGTAGATTCGGTATGATTTTGAGGATTCACTGTATCCTACAAATGTACCCTTTCTTCCTGAAGGTTCTAGTTTGGATCTCTTTTCTTTAGGTACATGAAGGTACACTGGACATCCAAATACTCTGAAGTGTCCGATCTCGGGCTTCACTTTGGTGAAAGCTTCTTCTGGAGTAATGTTCTTCAGGATCTGATGAGGACTACGATTTTGAACATATACTGATGTCATACATGCTTMTGCTCATAGAGTCAAAGGTAGACTTTGATCATGTATCATTGCTTTAGTTGCCTCAATGATAGTTCTGTTTTTCCTTTCAACAACCCCATTTTGTTGAGGGTTGTAAGGAACTGTGAACTCCCTCTTGATTCCTGCTTCAATACAAAAACTGTTAAATTTTTTTGAGGTGTATTCTCCTCCATTATCTGATCTCAATAATTTGATTTTTCTTTCGGTCAGGTTTTCAGCCTGAGCTTTGAATTCTTGAAACTTGGTGAGGACTCCATCCTTGTTTTTCACAAAGTAAATCCAAGTTTTCCTAGAGTGATCATCTATGAAGAGTACATGGTATAGGTACCCATTTAAGGATGCAATAGTCATCGACCCACATACATATGAATGTCTTAAGTCCAAGATTTCCTTGGATCTGTTATCACTGCTAGGAAAGGATCCTTTAACATTTTTGCCAAGGGCACAACCTTTGCAAACACCTTTATGTTGAATCTGTATCTCTGGTAGACTTGTTACCATTTTACCTATAGCTAGAACAGCTCTATAATGAATGTGAGCAAGTCTTCTATGCCATAACTCACTCAGGCTGATAGTGTCATGTAGTAGGGCTTGAACATGTTTGATGGTCAACTTGTATAAGCTATTTTCTCGGATACCAATTACTTTGGAAGAGGTTATATCAGAGTCTTTGTGCCATGCAAGAACTCTTCCTTCTGAGAATGTGATTTTGTAACCTTTGTCTTCCAAGGCCGAAATAGAGACAAGGTTTCTCTTCATTCCGGGTACATATAGTACTTCTTCTAGTTTAAGTTGCATATCTGAATCTAGTTGGAAAGTAGAAGTTCCAACTCCTCTTACATTATATTTGGCATCATCTCCAAGAACATGTAGATGTGTCTCTTTCTCAACGAAATGTGTTAGATGATTTCTAAGACCGGTCATGTGTCGCGAGGGACCATTGTCAATTAACCAAGTTTTGTCATTGATAGGAACCATACCTGAGAGAGTTGAGATGTTGATGTCTTCATTTCTTTGGAGTCTTGCCTTCCTAGAACTGGACTTGCTTCCCATCATGATTTTTCTCATCTTCACAAACCCTTGTCAACTAGGTTGGAAAACCTAACAGCTAGGCTAGGCTAGCAATTTTAGGTTTTGTTGGGCTTATGACTGCCAACAATAAGCCTTGATAAATATGATAGCCCTGGTAAGCAAAGGAGCTTCTCCAAGAAGTGTGCATAAATACACTTTAGAATTTTCTATAGAATTTTGGCGAAACCCTAGAAATCCTTAGGGCCAAAAATTGGAAATTCCTGGAATTTTGATCTGAGACTTGCTAGAGGTGCATTGAAGGAGGCCGTACCCTTCTATGTATTTTTCAGCCTAAGCGTCCAAGTTTTGAGTGGTGAAAGTTCTCAGGAGAGGAGGCTGTACGAAATTTTTGGAAACTGCAGGAGGGCCGTACGATTTTTGTAGATGAGTGAGAGAAGAAGTTAGAAAATGCTTGTGCAATGGGATCTTCAAGACCTATGCTCTGATACCATGTTGATTTTTCATAAGCTAGGTTATGCATGAAGTTCATTCCATTTTAGCATTTCACTTAACCATAAACAATAATGTTGCAACAACCAAGATCACAAGAAGAAACACCGTGCACAAGAACACAAGAAGTATCCTGAGAAACCCTTCCCAACAAGGGAAGAAAACCCAACCAAATCCTTTGCTATATTCTTCAAGAGAAAGACCTTCACCACCAAGAAAGACCTAGCACACAAGAGGGTGCTCAAGTCTTAGAAGACTAGCACCCAAGAGAGGTGCGCATCTTTTCCCAAGTAGATGTATTTGCTGTAATTTCCAAACCGACAAGAAATATATGATTCCACAATGGGGAATCATCCCTTACTTATATTAGACTTGTCCAATCAACAAAGGCGTCTATTGGCTCAACATGGCCGACCTCTCTAAGTCACTTTATAATAATAATAATAATAATAATTATTATTATTGTAATCAATATTAACCATATTAATTATCTTTTACATTTATTATTAATCACATTAAGGTGGGGCCGACCTGTACCCTTTACATAACAATTAGGGTTATAGGTAGGTTTGACTCTTGAACAACATATAGCAAAGGATCTGATACACGCACTAGTGCTCATCCACTTGGGGCACATCCATAGGGATGTCATAGCTCTGGCTCACTGCATTACATAGAAGAACCAGATCTACAATCGTTCACCTGTGCTCATCCACATGCACATCCACTCTATAGATCTTTCCCACTGTCCCACACAGGAGAATCATCTGGAGTTTTCTTGTCAGCTCTGTTGCTCAGAGGAGGCTAACACATCATCTTCATTTCTGTTCACATGATGATGCACCCAACACTTTGGGATTTCACACGTTCACCTTGTGCTCATCCACAAACACATCCAACTCATCAAATCGCCTTTCCCACTAGATAATCATATGGAGTTCTTCTCACTCTCTGAATGGAGGAGGTCATCTCTACGTTCCTAGCTCTGTCTCATGCAGGAACCACATACCCTTCTTAGGGGCTTTCTCTCAGGTTTGTAAGCTGAGAGAAAGACTTCACATAGCTGCATTGATCCACACTTCATAGGTTTGTAAGCTGGAGAATGTCTCGCATAGCTGCATTCATCAATAGAATCATGGTGACTAATAAAATATGATGGAGTTTCAACATATTAAATGCTTTCTCTAAATAGTCTCATCTCAAGGTTCAATAAGAGCGAGAATATATTGTCTATGTTGCCAAGTCAACCATTGTATAAAATATTTGCTAAGTAATTCAGAACCTGTTCCCTTAGTATGCTTGTTAAAATTAGGAGAAGAATACTATCCATGAGTAGCCAATAATGCATGGGAAGAAGTTGCATTAGAAGAATATTTCTTTCCTCCAAAAAGCGTGCTATGGTATTTGTTAATTCACTTGTACAAGCTTTTGATTGAGATGCTGCATATTCTAAATGGGCTTATCTTGCTCAACCAATTCTTGAAGCAATAGATCATGATCATTCTTCAAGTCTTGATATCAAAGGGTTTGAGATTTTTTGAGGCAGACCAACCTCTTCACAAAGTTCAACATGTCTTGTAATGAATCAACCTTTTTTTGAAGTTCGATATTAGTTCCTTGTAGAGAAAAAGTCATAAAGATTGGTATTAGTCTTTTGGAGAAAAATAACCTCATCATGAAGCTTGACATTAGTACCATGCAACGAAACAACCATGTCATGAAGCTTGGCCTTAGTGTCTTGTAGTGAAGTAACTTCAATACGAAGTTTGACATTGATATATTGTAGGGAATTAACCTCTTAGAAAGATATGCAATACTATTTTGTAGTGAAGTAATTCTTCATGAAGCTCAATATTAGTGCCTTATAAAGAAGTAACACGTTCATGAAGCTTGGCATTAGTGACCTATATTGAAGCAACTTCCTTATGGTGTTTCTAGAATATTTCTCTTCATAGCGTGACAACTTAGCCAAAGGGATAATTTTAAGTAACTATTCGTAGTGAACCCCCTGTCAGAAAAATAGGTGTGCTCATTTCACCATAGACAATATCTCAATATTGTCACCCAACCATAGGCACAAATGCCACCCCGAGAACTTTAACCTTGACAGAGATAATAATTCTTGAAGCAAACCCTAGAACCAATAACCAACCAAGGTAGCTTACCTCTCTCCAGAGCTAGCGTACCAAGCAGAAAGTCCAAACCATAACCAAGAGAAATAATCCAAGCCAAAACCGAAAATGCTAGTTGTAGCAGCTGCAACTGCAACTCCTCTTCAAACTTTCACACCACTGGTCTTATGTAGTTGTGAGAGTGAGAGTGACAAATGAGCTCTAGCTCCCTCTTATTTATAGTGTTCCAACTCACATGACTAGGCCGATTTCTCTTCATGGAGACTATTAACTCAATATTAATTAATCTCTTGAGCCGACTTGTCTTCCAGGGTCATTACCCAATGCTTTAAGGTTTCTCTTGCTTCCTGGAATATTCTAGTCTCGTCAAGGTTACATATAGAGGTTAATACCTCCCACAACTACCATAATATCAACACTCCCTCCTAGCTAGGGAGGTATTAAGGAAATGGTCTTGAGCACAAACATACCATTCAACCAGTAGCATCATCACAACCACACAAGCTATCTCATGATCAAGTAGATCAACTCATGAGAAACATCATCACTATCAGTATCATTTGATAGCATCAACTGCATCATCTCTCGAAGCCATACTCCATCTGAGTAATCGAGCATGATGTTGAATAAGTCACTCACTCTACAGAGTGATACAAGAAACAATCTTGTAATTTGGCCATATGTCCTAGAAGAATAACTGTTCCAACAGATACTGGAAGCCACGCCATGGGCTACAAGGACTATTCTTCTAATCTGGACATACGTTCTAGAAGAATGATTGTCCTGGACCATTTTCCACAGGGAGAATGTTTGTCCACCAACAATTTGTCCTTCCTGGACCATTCTCCGCCTGGAGAATGTCTACCCATCAACATACTGACTATCCATCTAGCTGGAAATTATTTCCAACACTAGTGGTAGTCTCCATGGAAATCAGAACAATGCCATTCAATAGAACACAACTTTGTCTATCCATAGTAGTACACAACTATTATCCAATGGTACACACCCACACCTAGTAGCACACAACTACTAACTAGTGACACATAGTCACAACTAGTGGAACACATCCACCACAGTAGCATACAACTATTGTCCAGAGACATACAATCTCCAAAACAATCATATCATCTGATATCGACCTGCATAACAATATCATGATACAAACTGATTCATCTGGGCCATTCTTCCACTCACATCTGTGAGATCTGGAAGATCATCTTCCCTCAGAAAGTAAAACATCATCCATGGGCCATCTGGACTATTATTCCCAAGCATAGAAGAATAACTGTCCCTGATTTCTGATCCTGGAACATTCACCTAATTGGTCCATTCCTTGACACTAATCATAGTTCAACCCGAAGAGAATGAGTCT
>JASDQU010588192.1:5034-18746 GCA_032191745.1 Picea mariana | reverse complement strand
TGATTATTACAATATATCATGGTCGAAAATTTAGCACCTGATTAGATGGTCCAGAAACCAAGTTGTGGAGCCACATTGCTTCTATACAAGCATCACAGCCTGCAATATTCTCTACTTATGTAGTTCTGAGCGCAACAAACTTCTATTTTCTGCTAGCCCATGGCATCATGACACAGCTCAAACTGAAACATATCCAAGTATCACTTCTTCTGTCATAGGAAGTTCTCTCCACACTTTTGTTGTATATGAGATACTCTGCATCGAGTTGCTTGAATCCATACAAGGTATTCTTCCATTTGCATACATGGGTCTCTTTCTGGTATACCTCAAAACCTTGAGATTGCTCTACATAAGCGTCTTTCTCAATTTTCTTTATTGGGAAGAACAATATTTTACATGTAAATTTCAATCCATGGATACTACAAGAGGTATATCTGGTTTACTGGAACAACCTATCATCATAGTCTTCTCCTTCCTTCTGGAATAACCTCTAGTTCCGAATCTCGCAATGCTTTCCATTCGTAGATCTTTTTCACAATTTATTACATACATTGTTATTTATCACAACTTCCATTTCTTCTTCTTGATTGCTTCTAGTGGGTTCAAACCATGCTGGTAGTCTTATGATTCTCGTTATAATAACTGGTTGTTCTGGATTTTCTTCCTTTCTTGGAATATTCATGTTCTTCCTCATGTTCCTCTTTAGCTTTTGGGTCCATGGAGTCTTCTATAGATTCCGTGTCCTTCCTTCCTGAAGATTCCAACTCCTTCCTTTCATCATAGGAACATGGATGTAGATGGACAACCAAGGATACTTAAGAATTATTTTCAAAGAAAACTTCTTCTAGAGTCAAACTGAACACGTGTTGCTTATCATGGTTGCTACTTCGAATGGGGAACATGGAAAGATACTTTATAATCTTCACAGATTCTTCAATGGATCATATCATTTAGGATTAGCTCCCTCCTAATCCTGGCTTCATGCATGAATGCATGCTCTATTTTTTGAATTCTGCAATCAACTCCCTCCATCTAAGAGAGTCCACGCTTCCATCTGCGTCCGTATTGCTTTCTGCAAGGTGTCACAAGTATTATTCTAGTTTCCTCTTGATTACTGATTTCTTTCTGGTCTGACTCTTTCTGGGACTCTTCAAGTTTGATTTTGATTTTATCCCATCTGACAACTGTTACTTATATAATAGATTCCTCAGGAATTTGTCACCAAATATTGTCAACGTACTTCATCCTTTTCATGTACATTACTTGATTTGTAGTCATCGTAATAACAATTMTTATCTTGTTGTTCGTCCATAGGTATTGTTTCACTGACCATCTTAAGAAATAGATATGCATGATATGTACATGAACTATGTAAACATGGTATGTACAACAACTATGTTATAGAAGAATATTGTTACCTTGACTAGAAGAACTCTGTTTGATCCTGCTTGGCTTTCTTTGAGGGTTCCCTTCCTTCGACAACTGTTGCTTCATTTGTTTCCTTCCTTTTCTTTAAGCCAGGACAATGGTTCCTATAGTGACCATATTTTCGATAGTTGAAGCATTGTATTTTTGACATATCCTTTTCTTGATTTGGTTTCTTCCTTAAGCCAAACTTCCTCTTATTCCTGAAATTCTTGAATTTTGCTGTGAAGTCTTGATCATCATATTTATTTTTGGATTTCTCTTTTGCACTAATCCTTGATTCTTCTTGTGCATAGCAAGTCCAAAGTTATTCAAATGTGGGATACTCCTTTCTTGTGTTCATGCTTGCGAAAAAAGCATCCGATGTCTTGGGAAGGCCATTGAGTACTATATTTACTAGTTTCTTTCTGAAATGATTTCTTCAATAGCTTGTAGTTGGTCTCTTAACTGAGAGATTCTTACAAAGTATGATGTTATGCTATCATCATCATTCATTTTCATGTCACAAAGCTCATTCTTTAGACTCATTACTTGTCCAATGTTTTTGACTAAGAAGAGGTTAGTTAGGGCATCATACATGTTGTTAGATGAGTCAAGATGAGAGATGTAGGGTATCAAGTGGTATTTTATAGAGTCCACTATGATACTCATAGCGTTGATGCCATTGTCCTTGAACTTCTCCATAACTGCAACATTATGAGGTTCCTTCTCTTTTCCTACTTCAAACTGTGGTTCCATGATCTTGGCTTTCACGATATCCAACACTTTATTCTTGGAAAGGATGAGGTCAATCCTTGTCTTCCATGCTCTGAAGTTAGAAGCCCCTTCTAGCTTGTTTTTTGACTTCACAGAGTAAGTCATGAGTGGTTTGACTTGGTCAACCTTTGACTTTGACTAAAAACTCAAACTTGACGTCTTGGCTTGCTGAGAGTACCGGGAGGTGTGCTAGGCTAGGGCGCACTAGGCTATCCATTAATTAGGTCAAGCTCTTCACTTAAGGTGACTTAACAACATGGTTAGGGTTTAGTTGCTGCAACAAAACTTTGACTGCAACTGCAACTGTAACTGAGAAAATACTTCCAACCTATATTCCAATGGTTAGACTGTCTGAAGATAGTGTGGGCCCATAACCTGTTAGAAAAATAGGTGTGCTCATTTCACCATAGACAATATCTCAATATTGTCACCCAACCATAGTCACAAATGCCACTCCCAAGCACCTTAACCTTGACAGAGAGAATAATTTTGGAAGCAAACTCTAGAACCAATAGCCAACCAAGGTGGCGTACCTCTCTCTAGAGCTAGTGTACCAAGCAGAAAGTCCAAACCATAACCAAGAGAAATAGTCCAAGCCAAAACCAAAAATTCTAGTTACAACAGTGGCAACTGCAGGTCCTCTTTAAACTTGTGCATCACTGGTCTTATGCAATTATGAGAGTGAGAGTGACAAATGAGCTCTAGCACCCTCTTATTTATAGTGTTCCAACTCACCTGACTGGACCGACTTCTCTTCATGGAGACTACTAACTCAATATTAATTAATCTCTTGAGCCAACTTGTCTTCTAGGGTTATTATGCAATGCTTTAGGGTTTCTCTTGCTTCCCATAATATTCTAGTCTCGTCAAGGTTACCCGTAGAGTTTAATACCTCCCACAACTACCATAATATCAATACCCCCCACCCCCTAAATTTTTTTTCTTCCTCGATGTTTTTGAAGGACTTTTTTTTTACTCATCAGTCACTTGTAACATAATGAATTTATGAAAAATATGTATTGTGTAGTTGCCAATACATTGTAGATTGTTTGAGGCACATGGAGTGCAGCCCCCCACACAAGTGCAAAAACAATTGAATGTTGCACAAGAAGGTAAAATGATAGACTATATAGTGACCCTTTTAAATAAAAGGTATTTTTATATTTGAAAATAAACTCACTTTTGAAAAATCTAATGCCCTTGTAAGGATCTGTTACCATTATGTGTCTCTGTAAAAGTAATATTGCAATGGAAACCTTTTACTTTTACACTTCACCCTAGCTTCTTTTATCAAAAGGCGAGGGAGGGCTTAAACCTTGGTCTCCTCATTATTGAAATAGTTTTTTAAACTCCCTTAATTCCAATGTTCCACTAGGTTTTTGGGATGTGGGGATGTAGSAGTGGGGACACACTAGGGGGATGTTTGGAGACAATCCCCAAATTTTATCATGCGAGACGTACAACGTTAGGGTACCAAGGATAGGGGATCTCATCTTTAAAATTGTAAAAAAGTTAAAAATTTAAAAGATATGAAAACATAAAATTATAATGATACATCTAAAGACTAATGAGAGTTCATCAATCATCATAGTAATTTCAAATTTTTAAATATCAAATGATATAAACACTATTCATTAAGCACAATTGTATTTGGTATTTCACATTGAATTAATGATACATGAATGCTGAAATTACAAACTAGTTATAAAAAAATGAAACACATTGATTTAGATTTTAAATGACATTGAGTAGATATTGAAAGTGTAAATAGTATAGAATCAAAGACTCAATGATAAATATATAATTCTAAAGAGTTAAAGACTCCATCTATCAGGATTCATAACAAAAAATGAACATTAACAATGTACATTGAACATTAGCTAAAATAAATCAACGTCAAATGAGCATCAAGGACTCAATGGCCTTCATTGGTCCTCTAATTTGTCCATCTGTGGTATGAAGTTATCAGGATGTTTATGGGAATGACACTCTCTAAATAAGAGTCACTTTCATGAATAATCACACAAACCAAAACCTATTGCACCTGATTAGTGCGCTTTGATAATCTGATGTCTTCTTATGCACAAGACATGGGGAATTAGACATTGCAATGAACTTCTCCACTTTCCTAGAGGTAAGTCTATTCTTTTTGAGAGAGTGGATGAAGCTATATGTGGACCAATTCCTCTCAGATGTAGAGAAACTAACAATTTGGGACACATGATTAACATGATGATGGGGCTCTATCGCATCATCCCCATGCATCCTCCACCAACCAATTGGGTCATCGTGGCCCAAGTATGTATGTCCTTCACAATAAGGTTGTTGAAGGGGCATATGAGATTGTAATGTTCCCAAGAAGATTTGCTAGGAACCTAGGTTTATTTTCTGACCTGTTTGTGTTATTGTTTAAGTGTTTTTGCAGTTTTTTGTTCTCAGAGTTGCGTTGGATGTGTTGGATTGAGATTTATAGCATATGAAGAATGAATATAGCACAAAAATATAGGGAGATAACAAGATACAAGAAAGATAACACAAGAGAATACTCAATAACTTCATATCTAACGTTTATTTAGATAATATGATGACCTCCATACATGGGATCTACATATCTGGAATAATATAAAAGAGAATAAGAAGTATGAGATGAATATTCCACCAAGATACAATGAAATAGAGATGTGGCTCCTCCCAGGTCTTCAGTAGCAACACCCAAGTACATACAAGATCAATTTCTTTCCCTTGAAGTCTTAACACCTTCAGATCTAGTGGAGATGCACCCAAACTGGTTGTAGCCACCTAAGAAATTCGTCCTCCCTCAAGAAATCCCTCAAACCCCTGGAAAACACTGCCAAACTATAGATCGGGTGATGTATAATTCCAATGGAGAGATCCCTCTGTCAAAATCTCATATCTACACCTTCAACTCACTGAACACCCAATGGATAGTGCACCCCTCTTCATAAATTCGCCCAATGATTACAATAAATAAATATGCAGAGACAATCCTCCAATAATAGGTGAGAAAGGGTGCTCTAGTCCTAGAAAACCCTCCAGGAAAGAGATTCTCCTCAGATCTCCCTTATCCTATCCAAATCAAACTGATTCTCCTCCAACAGTGTGCTCTACTTGCAAAAAACCTCCAGATCTTCGCCCTGTATCTTCAACCCACTGTAGAAATCAACATGTTGCTAAATAGAATGGTGAGGGAGGAATATTTCACCTCCTTGACCAAGCTTGGACAAGGAATAGAGGGATTTTTCACCTCCTTGCTAGTATCTAGGGTTTGTTTACTCAAAACCATCAAAACGTAAGCTGCATAGCTCAAGAACTAATAAGAGAAAATGACGTGAAATATGAGTGAGGCACCCTCCTCTCTCTTTTATACCTCCATCTTCTAATTGTCAGTCAAGTCATTTTATTTCTTTTTCTAAGGTTATTACTCTATTTTCTCTTCAAGTAAAATAACCCTTTTTTGCTTTATCAAAGTCACTTAAATAAAATAACATTAAGTTCCTTAGTGACACTTTAGCGCCTCCTAACCCCCTTTTACCCATGCGACTATAGTCTATAGGGGTGACTAGACTACTAAGTCCTTAGTTGTTCTTGTCAAGGAGAGGGGAACAATATTCTCCCCTACTGGAGATTGCTTACCCTCAAACAATCTTGAACCTGTTTGTTGTAGCACCTGTTCACTCTCCCAAGTGGCATATTCTATAGGAAATTTTTTCCATTTGACCAAGTACTCCTTAATGTCCCCGTTTCTTAGTTGTTTCCTCCTCTCCAAAATCTCCTCTGGAATTAAGATTAAGTCCCCTTCTTCATCAACTAGTGGTAACTCTTCATTATCTATGACATGCTGCCCTAATTCCCTCTTTGGGCATGATATATGGAAAACATTGTTGATTTTTCTTCCTTGTGGTAACTCTAATTCATATGCAACTTCCCCAATTTTCTTTAGCACCTTGTAAGGCCCATAGAAACGTGGTTTGAGATTTTCAATGCCATTTTTCTTAATGAATGCCTGTCTTTATTGTTCTATCCTCAAATACACCAAGTCCCCTACCTTAAAAGTGCACTCCACTCTATGGCTGTGAGCATATAACTTCTACTAGTTTTGATCCATTTGCAAATGGTCTTTGAGCTCTTTAAGGATGTCTTGACTTTCCTGTATCCATTCTTTATCCATAGGGGCCCTGCTATCTCCAAATACACAAAATTAAAGGGATCATAACTATATAAGGCTTTGAAAGGAGGCATGCCAATGGACATATGGTGAGTGGTGTTGTAGCAATATTCACCAAGATAAAGTCACTTGAACCACGCTTTCTATTGCCCAAGTACATAATTGCGCAGGTAAACTTCCACCCACTTGTTTACTATCTCTGTTTGTCCATTTGTTTGTGGATGGTAGCTAATGCTGAGAGTTAACTCAATTCCTACTAGCCTAAACAACTCCTGCCAAAAGATCCTCATAAATATGCTGTCTCTATCACTTACAATCGTCTTGGGTAATCCATGCACCCTGAAAACCTCCTTGAAAAATAGATCTGCCACCTGAGATGTACTAAAGTCCATGGAAATGGAAAAAAATGAGTAAATTTAGTCAAGCAATCTACTACCACAAATATGCAATCCTTCCGATGTGCCTTGGGGAGACCTGTAATGAAATCTATAGATACACTCTCCCACTTACGCTCTAGAAAGGGGAGGGGATGTAATAGACCTGTTGGGTGATTTTTCTCATCTTTGTTTTGTTGCCAAGTGGTACACTCCTTGATGTGGCGCATGACATCTCCCTTGAGGTCCTTCCAAGTGAACTTTTCCCTTATCTGCCTGTATGCTTTAAGAAATCTCTGATGCCCCGCTAATGATGAGTCATGAAATGCTTGAAGCACCCACTTCTTGAACAAGGATTCCATAACTAGATAGATCCTTCCCTTGTAATAAATGATGTCATATATAACCCTGTACCTATCATCCTAAAGATGTCCATCCATCAACTCACATGTAAACTTGTTTTTAGACTAGGCAAAGAGTCTTCTGGACAAGGCATCTGCTACAACATTATTCTTTCCCTTGACATATTTTATGTCAAAGTTATATGCCTGAATCTTGCTCACCCATTTTTGCTGCCTTTCATTAAGGTCCTTATGTTCAAGAAAGTACTTGCGACTGTTATGGTATGTCCTAACCACAAATTTCACTCCAAATAGATATTGCCTGAATTTGGGCAAGGCATGCATTATGGATAACATTTCTTTATCATAAATGGTATACAACAATTCGGGTACCCTCAATTTGCGGCTCTCATAGAAATTGGATTCCTATTTTGCATGAGAACAACTCCAACACCCTCACCTGATGCGTCACACTCCAATATGAAAGGCTAATAAAAATAAGGAAAGGATAATACATGACATGTTCTCATCACCTTCTTCATTTTGTCAAATGTTGACTGTGCCTTAATACTCCACTTAAATGCCCCCTTCCTAGTCAAATCAGTTAGGGGTGCACAAAGTTGGGAGAATCCCTTCACAAACCTCCTGTAATAGTTGCAAATGCCAAGCAATTCCTTGAGTTCTATGAGTGTTTTGGGTGAGGCCCAATCAATGATGGCCTAGATATTCTCTTGGTGAAACTGTACCCCTTTCACTCCAATAATGTGTCCCAAGTGGAGAACCTTCGTCATCCCAATTTCACATTTTGATTCCTTGGAATATAGAGACTGCTTCTCCATGATGCTCAAGACCTCATCCACATTTTTGAGGTGATCCTCCCATGTTTTGCTGTAAATTAGCAAGTCATCAAAAAATACAAGCGGATACTTCCTCAGTTGTTTGTTAAACACATGGTTTATGCATGACTGAAAAGTGGCTGGTGCATTGGTCAAGTCAAAAGGCATGACAAGGAACTCATAATTCCCATAGTGACACCTAAAGGCTGTCTTATGAATGTCTTTCTCCCTCATCCGGATTTGATGGTATCTAGAGCACAAATCAATTTTTGTGAAGTATACTGCACCATGTAACTCATCCAACAACTCATCTATCCTAGGAATGGGGTACCTGGTTTTTATATTTTTCTTATTCAGGGCTCTGGAATCAATGCACATGCACATAGCCCCATCTTTTTTCTTTACCAACACAACTGATGATGCAAATGGGCTTGAAATCGGTCTGATATGTCCCATGGCTAGTAGTTCTTTGATGGCATTCTCAATCTCGTCCTTGTGCTTCTTGGGGTGCCTGTAAGGTGTAGTGATGAGTGGTTTGGCTCCTTCTTCCAATTATAGAATGTGTCTAAACCCCCTATCTGGTGGTTGACCTGGAGGAATCAACTCAAAGACCTTTTTATGCTTGTGAAGGATTCTTTGTATGTTTGGAGGGTACTACTTGTGTTTCCCATCACTTGCTTCCATAAAAAAGCATTCAACTGCATAGGCCACCTCCTCACGCCTAAATATTGCATGCATTTTCTTGGTTTTCACAAATCTAGGTGATTCTCCTATCATCCCCTTAAGCGTGACTCTCTTCCCATCTTCTGTGTTGAAGGACATTTCCATGGTTTTGTAGTTGGTGGTAATTGGTCCCAAGGTGCTAAGCCACTACACACCTGATATTATATTAGTGTCGGGAATGTCCACTACATAGAAATCCTGTGTCAAGGTGTATCTGCCCAATGCCAAGCTCATCTGTGGAATATACTTGTCACAATCCATAGTGCACCCTCCTGCTACCTCAACCAAGAATCCCTCAAAGTATACTGTGGGAATATGTCTCCTCTCTACCATAGCAATATAAAAAAAAATATGAGAAGCTCCTCCATCAATTAACGCTCTTGCCCGTTGTCTCTGTACAACTCCCTTCATCTAAAAAGTGTTAAGCTTAGGCACTCCACTTATAAATGAAATAGTAACTGTTAGCACTCAAAACTGCACCATAAATCCTTTTATCTCATTCACCAACTTAGTGCCAACTTTGCCCAGATCCTTTATCCTTGTCACATAAACACTACTTAGAAGTGTCAAGCCTCAAGGTCAAAGTCACATCATATGTCAATAGAGGAAAATAAATTATGAAGGAGTTGCATTTTGCAAATGCCATGTCCAGGAGTGTCGACATCACATACGCAATAACACTGTTGGTTTAATTTGTGTTGAAATATGCAATGAAGATGGTGATTTCTGAATCCAATGTCATTGCAAAATATTATTTCGAATGGACAACTAAAACATTGGCTATTTTCTTTTCTTTGCTTGGACTGACAGTGTTATTACCAAGTCAATATTGTTGTTGGCAATTTTATCAACAATATGTTTGAGGATAGAAGTTCTTGAAGGTGTGAACCTTGTTTTGTTATCAAAGGTTATGTCCTTAAGGTTAGTTCGAGGAACCTACAATGGAGGCTTGTTGTCAACACGAGTTGGAATATTGGCTCGAATGCTAGCATATTTCACAATTACATTTGTTGGCTATGCAACTAAGGATATTCAAAGGTTATGAGCTTATGAGATTTGCTAAGAGGACTCAAGTCATTACAAAAATGATGCATGTGTTTAAAAGAGTTGCAAGAACTATTTCAGAGGCTGACATTTGATGATGAGTTTCAACTTTACAAAGGATGTTTTGTTTTTCAATGTTTCAAATTGACCCTGTTTCGTTTTTGTGAAATCCATATGACAACTAGTGATGAAAGAGTGTTATGTTTTTAACTTTGGAATTCATATTTCAAGAGTCCCAATAAAGATTGATAAGTAATGCAAGCACTTGAAGAACACGAGTATAAATGCTAAGAGAATAGGAGTGTTGGTTGAAATCACAAGAAGGATACATAATACGCTTGTAGCAAATGCATGTATAATCATATAGCTGGCATGTGGTGAAACTTTGGCTCTGTGTTAATGCTAGAACCTGCTATTAGTACAAGTCAATTTAAAAAAAACAGGATGTTGTCTGTGAAATGGAAATGGATACACCATAAACAACCCTAACAATGATAATCTTACTCTCGGAGAACAGATAGAAAAGTTAGAGGACAAGTTGCAACAATTGTAATGAAGAAGAACACATAATTGACATGTGGATGCATAATATGGAAGTTTTGCATGGGTGACTTATTAGTAAACTGATGAAATACAACTGCTACAACAATCCAAAAACCAACAAGGAAAGTTGGAAGACTTGAAGTTCAATTTTCAAATGAAAATGCAGTTTTTCAACAGTTTTGTAGTGCCAGAACACGAAAAACAGGGGAATTCACTACAAAATTTTTGAACATGCAGTCCAATGTTCTTCTAATAATAAATTTCAAACCATGAACTGGGTAGAAGAATCATAATTATTTTAATTTTCTGACAAAAAAATAGTTTTACCCAGTTCACCATATGGGAGAAAACTGAAAAATACCAGCTACAGAAAATTTTCCAGCAATTTTGTAGCGCAAATACACTAAAAACTGCTAAATGAGCTACCAAACTGGACATAGTTCTAGAATTCGACTTGGTGGAGATCCAACTTGGAAATAAATTCCCCAACTTGATTTGGATGATGAAGTTTGCATATTTTTCTATCAAATCCCATGATTTTCTCTTCAGTTAGCACATTTTTAGTTGGTCAAAAACCAAATTCTAGATAATAGGATATGGGCAGATTTTCCAAATATCTTATCCCTAAACTGTTGTAACTTCTCTCTATCTTTAGCTAAGGGAGGATTTCGACCCCCTTAAGCTTTGATATGATATTTTTCTATATACTGTAAGAAAAAGAAGACCTAAGGGGGTTCAATCTTGAGACCCGAGTGGGGTTTTTAGGGAGTAGGAAAAAACCTGTGTATGTTATTCTTGTAAGCCCGAGGGCATTTCATGATGGAGTCATCTTCTCCATTGAAGATTCATGAAAGATGTTTATCAAATGTTGTGTTCCTTTGTTATAATTTTACCTTATCATCTTGTTTGATATAACTGGAGACCTTGAGGATCATGGATGCCTTTGATTTATGGATTCATGAGCAGCAGAGAATCTGCTGTAACTTGCCTATTAATCACTTATTTTTTTAAGCATTTTTGATCTGTTTTGCAGAGAGGATCTCTGTATGATGGATGCTCCGCCTTTTGTTATATTCTCCATGCTTCTACCCATCATTATATAAACCTTTTATCTGGTATGCAGCTAGATTTCCTTTGATCTGGAGGATTTTATGACTCTATGCCCAATGGTAGATCGCTGATCTACAAATAGATTTGCTACTCTCTCATTTATCCTTGCTGATCCACCAAGCATAAACCTGATTTAATTCTTGATATTCAAATGGGTACTGGGATTATCCTTCTAGTAGTCTAAGGGTAACTTCTAGTGCTAAATTTTTTGGCGCCGTTGTCGCGGAGTGGAGAATGAAAGACTATCTTCCTTGGGGGAACGACAATGTGTAGTTCTAGATTTAGATGGTGAATTGAAGCTGGACACATTGATACTACTCAATGATGCAGGAGCATCACTCCAAGCCAGCCAGCCAGCCAGCACAGTGCTCATTCAATGAAGAAGGAGAGGCACAACCCTCTCATTTCAAATTTTGAATTTGAAATTTGTATTAAATGTTTGTAAGGCTAGTAGAGCCAAAGCCGTGCCTTTGAGCATGCTGTAGTTAAAGAAGGCCTTTAATGGTTGTAAGGATGGATCTAGCTCCGATCTGGACTAGACAACCTTTCAATGTAAATGAATGTAGTTAATGAGAGTAGGTGACATGGAGGGAAGAGCTCAAAGAGCCCCTCATGTAAAAGATCTTAGATCTTTTTTTAGATTTAGTAGTAGGAGAGCTTTGCATGAGATGAATTGTTGAATAGAATAGAGAGAGAGAGAAGAATAGTGAGGAGAGGAGAGATGAGACTCTGTTGCAGTCTGAGCTCACATTGTAAACATGCATTCATATTAATACAAAGAGCAGTTTTTTCTGCATGTTATTCTGTGTATGAGGAATGTCTTCATGTGTGTGTATTTATATGTTGTAGATGTATGGTTAGGTATGCATTTGCAAGGACAGATAGGTTCTGCTATCTATGGGTTCTTTGATTTCAGGTTTGGGGTTCTTTGAGGCTTCATGCCAAGAGGGTGTGACAGAACGCTGTGGGTTCTGAGAACCAGTGCATAGATGCACTTCTGAATTCTGCAGATTCAGACAAGGACGTGCCAAGAGGGTGCACTAGCTGAAGTCTTAGACTCAAGGAGAATCCTCAAGGTTGCTGAATACCTTGGAGGTAGGACTGTGTAGAGGAAAGCACAGAAGAAGACAGAATCTCTGAGGATTTCTGTAGAGCTCTACCAGGAGGGCATTGAGCAGATGCACGGGTTGCATTGAGGAGAAGAACTCTATCTTGAGTTCAGAGAAGACAGAAATTCTGAGGAATTTTGGGAAAGCTCTGCCATGAGGGCATTGAGCAAGTGCACATAGCACACAGGAGAACTCTGCTTAGAGTTCGTTGAAGGGAACAAAATCACTTAAGGATTCTACAGGAGCTTTGCCAGGAGGGCGTTGACTAAGTGCTAGTTTTCACAGGAAGAACTCTTAGAGTTATGAGGGAAAAGGAAGTGTCAAGAGGACCTTCACAGGGTTGCTGAATACCCTGCAGGCTCARCAAGGAKTTKCTTTAGCAAGAGACTKCCAAGAGAGCATTAGATTCTCCATCTGAGGGAGAGAAAAGGGTTAAGTCCCTTAGAGRTCTGAGCAACAGAGAAGCTTAGGACAGACAACACCTTCGTGTGTGCAGGGACCCTGTAGGAATCACAAAGGTCGTGGAAACCTTTCAAGGTTTCAAAGAAGAGAAGCTCAGGAGGAAAAGTGCTTTTGTGCACAAGAGTGATAGCTGTAAGGAGTGCAGAGGTCGAAGAATCCTTCAAGGATTCAAAGAGAACAAAGCTCAGGAGGGAGAGTGCTTTCATGCACAGAGCCCTGCAAGTATCGCAAAGGCTAAAAGGAGACCCTTTGGAGGGTTTGAGTTCGAGGAAGCTCAGGAGGGAAAGCATTTTCTAGAACACAGATAGAAGCTGTGAGTACAGGCTTCATAGAAGGAACAAAGGCTGAGGACTTTAATAACTTGAATTCTTCCAAGGATCGGCAAGAAACAAAATCTCACAAGAGGGAGCACAGCTGTCGTCAGATCAGGCCGAGGACAAGATCTGGATCATTGAAGTTTCACGTCCAGGTAGCAGCAGGAGGAGAGCGTATAGGAGAAAAAGATCTGGGCCGTCACATCTTGCATGGATAGTCGATAACCATCAGATCCAGGAGGAGATTCACGAGGTTTAATCCTCATATGCAAAGGAGAGGAGCCGTCATATTTCGACATTTCAGAGTTTCGGGATTTCGGTATTTCATATACTGGAAGTTCAAAGGGTCAGGAATTGGGACATCAAGATTCGCGAAGACTCAAAACGCGATAACCCGAAAGCGTTGAAGGAATAGCGCCGGACCACGAAACAAAGTTACGGGTTCTCAGCATGCCGTATATTGGGATTTCAAAAATCCTGAAGACAAGG
>JASDQU010588191.1:55577-67128 GCA_032191745.1 Picea mariana | reverse complement strand
TTAACGTGGCAAGAGCGACGTTATCGGGCAACATGATTTTTTTTTTTTATAAATTTCCTCTATTTTGCGACAATATGGACAATTTTGTCCATAACGCCGCAAATAAAACGTCGGAATTTTTACAATATGTAGTAGTGAGTTAATATATTGTATTGAGCCTCTGTAAATGACTTTTGTGGATTTAGATTGTCAATGTGATATTCTAGACCCAATATACATTTCTCTTTCCTCTAGTCATGAAGACTCAATAAAACCTTGAGATTCATGTTGTTCAACAAAATTTCTTTCCTCTTGTTCATCTAATATATCTCCATTTGTTGAGCCTGAAATTATGCCAGTTGTATTATTGAAAAAATACTCCCACCAAAGAGAATCAACAACATCAAAGTTTCATATGTATGTTTAATATAATTTCTTATTTCTTTTAAACATTTACAATAATGTACATGTTTGTTATGTTTTTGTGCATCATGGATTTCAATAACTTATTGCAATAACAATAACTTCAATGTATACATTTGATGACCTTGGATGAGCTACATAAATACCAAACTTGATGAAGGCCTCATTCCAGATAATTGGAGTACTACTTGCCTCATATAAGTGTGAAAAATAGGCTCTAAATAGTATGTTTTCTTAATAGTTTCAATTAACCATGGAAAGATCCCAACATTCTTCCTACTCAATGTTACCACAAAACAACTAAACATTTGACCAATATGTTCATGTGTTTCCTTGACAAGAAGGAAACCAACTTTTACCTTTTGAAAAATTGCTAGTTCAACAAGTATGCTTAGACATCTAAGCACGACCTTATTTTTGTTTTCATGGCTAGTGTCATCCAATTGTAGATGTATAACTTGAAGACGATTCCTTGACTAGGGAGTAATCACATGATGAATTATGGTGATGGTCATATTTGCATCATTGTGAATCCCACCCCTTTAAGTTCTTTAGTATATGAACAAAATGTGTAAAAAATTTCTTTTTTTGACTCATGCCATCAATTATTAGACCTAGATATTTATCTGGAGCATCTAAACACTTCTTTCCATGTTTTTACCACTTCTATGGTTCATTTTGTTGTTGATTGTTATGTTTTTTAAGTACTTTAATAATGGAATATACAAATAACATAAAAATGAAAACATTGATAATCATTTTTCTAGAATTAATAATTATGCAATTATAAAAAATAGTTACATAGAGACATGTGTCTTTCTACTCCTTTTGTTTATCCCTTCTTCCTCTATTGAAACACATGTACTACAAACCCCATCCTTGACTTCTTAGGAATATGGAAATTGTTGAATTTTCTTTTACATACTCTTGTAAAATATGCATATGTAATGGAATCACTCTTTCCTTTAGCAACATTCACATATTATTTTTATAAGTTTCATATGTCCCACCTTGTGAAATTATTTTGAATAAGCACCATGCTTATATCTTGCATGCATTCTCTATGCTTGGAAAACAAGTCACAAATCCATGACATTTTAGTGTTTGTCAATGGCCCATTTTCTTGTTCATTATGTACTTTTGAATAAAATTTAAGATCTTTTTCTAGTCATTTTTAAATTTTTGATAGGTGGAGATTACCAATTAAGTGAATTGTTTTAAATTCCTTTCCATGGAATAACACATTTTCAATGTGATAATCATAACCTACCAATGTAAATATCATGGAGCCCAATAAATATGAATTTTATATGTTTTTAGTCATTTACAAGTATGTCTTTTTATCAAAGTCATACTTTTAGTCTACTACTTTCAAGAATTCCTTTTGGAAACATTTACTTGAAATCAAATCACTGGTAGAACTTAGACTCATGAACAATTATTTTTGAGGCCTTGTATAACTAGAATGTTTTGGAGATATATAAAAAGGTATACTCCTATTCCTAATCTAAACTGTAAATGTAGTTCTTCTTAATATTGTCTCCATTGTTTTATAGGAATATCATAATCCTTCCTGACATGAATATCCTCATCACTAGGAGGAATATAATCTCCATTATCACTATACTAAACATTGTTATAAAACTCAATAAGAGAATGATCCCTAAATTATTGCACTTGAATGACTTAGAACTTCATCTTCATTCCTAAGACTGTAATTATCTTCACTAAGAATCTCGTCACTATGAGGAATATTAGAATCGGTATGAAAGAAATCACCACCCTCATGATTGTAAGAAACCATCATCATCAACAATATCATTGCCATTGAATTTCTCACTTAGAGGGAAACAATCATGATCATCATTGTTGGTGCATTTAGATTCATCACTTCAAGGAAAATATTCATCATCGTCATCGTCCATCATCATTATCATAATTAATTCCCTCAAATTCCCCACTTGGAGAAAAATATTTATCATCTTTATCGATGACTTTAAATTCCCCTTTCCCCACTTGGAGGAAAATTTTCAACATTATTAATACCATCATCATTTGAAACATCGCCATGTTTCTCCTCTACATTCATGCTACCATTGCAATCTTAACTGATAATAGGATCTTTCTCTACATCAGCATTGCTAAGACCTCTATAACATTTCTTTGTAGAAGAAATATAAGTTTCCTCATTAATTTCATTGGTTCTTCCATTAAATTCATCGGTAGAATGAAAGTTTTCAACCTAATCATTTAAACTATCATCAAAATCATCACTTAATGGTAGATTTTGAATATTGTATATATCATTGATTTTATTATTAAACCATTGAAAAGAAGGATCATCACTATATTCTTCCCTTCATTAGTAGTGCCTTGAAAGTCCTCATAATTAGGAATTTATTTATCAACATTCTCAATCTCAATGCTAGCACTATGATTAAACCCCTCACTAAGTGAAAAAATACTTATTCATTATCATTGGAGGTATTTCCATATTATTTTCTAGTATTAAAAGAAGATGTACACTAAAAAGATGTTGGTGCTTTAAAAATAGAAACATGTTTATTAGCTAAACCCATGATTTCTCCAACTAAAAACATAAAATGATATAACTATCCATCCTCCCATAAATAATCTTATAACTTGCAAAATAACATTTTTTCTCCAAAACATTTAATTTTATTTCTCCAAAACATCTTCTCTAATATTAATTAATACAGGTAATTAATTCTTTTATGATTTTGTATTGATGTCATATTAGTCAAAAACAACAATGTTATCCCTGATATTTATTATCTAAACACACTCTTTTATTATTATTTACTATTCATTCAATCTTCGGGAGCATTGACTAAAGACTTAGGCAATTCACAAGGGAGCTTGGTTGACTAAGGAGAAATTCAAAAATAAGTTTCAAGCAATCAAAAGGTTAGTAGATCAATCTTAGTCATTTATGAAAATTTTCAATTTTTTAAAAACAAAATCTAAAACCTAATTTTTTTACCAGTAAAAAAAAATATGTATATTTTGATCCAATAAATAGATTTGCCAGGGTGAGGCGAACAAAACCTGTACTCCCCCGTGTATTAGTAGTTCGCGGCCGTATAGCTTTCTATTTCCGGGAGAGAAATAGAAGAAGAGGGCTGTTAGTCTATAGCAGCATAAGAGTCAGCAGCATCACAGCCCGTTCAAGTTCCAGTCGAAGAAGAAACACCGGCGTAGCGTGAAAATATGTATATTTTGGAAAACAATTCATAAAATATATATAGAAAAACCTCAGTTAGGAAAAATAATAAATAAATAAACATAAATAAATAAAATTACAATATTTAAAAAAACATAAAATTAAAAGTATTTTAAAACCAGCCTTAAAAATATTTTAAAAAATTAAGAATTATAATTAAAAAAACAACTCCCCTCTCATATTTTCCCAAGTTTTATATGTTTTGTTTTAAACAATTTAAAATGAGTGTTTGTTTTATTTTATTTTTAATGTTTATTAATTTTATTTTTTTTAATATTTTTTCAACTTTTTTATTTAATAAGGTTTGTTTTATATTTTTAAAATTTTGTTGTTAAATATTTTTTTTAAATATATATATTAGATTTTACAATTTTTTAATTTTTTTCATAGTTATTTTGTTTATTTGTAGTAGTGTTGTGGTAATGTGGTTTCTTAATTTTATTTGAAATTTAAGTTTTACTACTTCTTCTTTTTTTTTAAGAAAATAAAGTAATTTTTTTTAGTTTAATTGTTTATAAGTGTTTTTAATTTTTAAACATGAATACTTTATTACTATTAATATAGAGTTTGGGGTTAAGTAATTTGTAAATGGAAAATCTAAGGATATTGAAGGCTATCAAGTTTAAATTTTTTAAATTAGACGGTCTATTCTCATCCCTCACATACACAAGCTCTTCAATTTAGAAGTCAAGCAGGGCTTCCCTAAACCCTACACATAGTCTCATTGTACCTAATTTTAAAAATCAGGATATAAACATTCCCTCTAATTATAGGACCATTATTATTAGCCTAAATGTTTCCAAGCTATACGGAATTATTTTGGAAAAAAAAATTATCATTTGGCTAGAAAGTCACAGTAAAAGAGCTAAAGGAGAGACCGAATTTAGCAGATATCATTCAATTGTGGGTCATCTTGTTATCCTTAGGATCATTGCATAGGATTTCCACAATACCAAAACCAATTTTTTTGTTGACTTCAGAAAATCTTTTGACACAATTCTCGGGAAAAACCTTTGGGATAGGTTGGAAGAGATAAAACTGCCTCTCGAGTTGAGGTTTGTTGTTATAAGGTTGTATTAGAGCATTATTTCCAATTTTAAGAACAATGAGGGCCGGTTGAAAGAACTTAATTGCAATATTGGATTCAAGCAAGGTTGTCCCTTGTCCCCTACCCTTTTTGGCATATACATTGACAAGTTAGAAGAGTGTTTGGAAGAAGTAGGTTGTGTCGGCACAACTCTCACTAGTATAGTCATCAATCTTCTTCTTTATGATGATGATATCGTTCTTATGGCGAGGAGTCCCCATGATCTTAGAGAGAAACTAAGAATCATCAAGGATTTTTTCTCCAATATGGGTATGACTGTTAACATTGACAAAACAAAATTCATGATCATTAAATCCAATAATATCACATATGATACTTTAGTATATGACAAAAACAACTTGGAGGTAGTGACTTCATACAAATATCTTGGAATCGATATTCACCATGAACTCAACTAGAATTACAACATTGAGAAAATAATCAATGGAGGATGGAAATCTTATTATGGGCTTGAAAACAATTGTAAATCAGTTGATCTCTGGATATGGGATAAGAAAAAAATCCTATTTGAGACTCTCGTAAATCTTGTTATTCTATATGAATGAAAAGTTTGGGGATGTAGTATCTCTCAAGAATCACGGAGAAAGATAGAGAAAATCCAAAAGAATTGTATAACCTGTAATCTCAAAATTAAAGGAAATCCACCCTATCCTATCCTCCTCTTAGAGGCAAGCCTTTCCCCCATTGAGAGAACGGCTATAAATAGATACCTAATGTATAAGAACAAGTTGAACAACATGGAAGACAAGAGGCTTCCTAAAATTTCTTAAAACTCCAGCCATAACCACATTTGACTCAAGCAGGGATGGCATAAAGTTTCCCAATCTTGAATGAGCCATTGGGGAATCATGAAAGAGACCATTTTGTATAATAATGATACTATTAAAAATATTATAAAATAAAAATTTAAGGATAAAATGTGGTGTGATAAAGAGTTGGAGGAAAAAAGAAAATTCAGGTATTATAAGGAGGTAATCAACCCTAATCTAGAAGATCAAAATTATATCTTTGTTTTGACAAGTGTAAATAAAAAAATAAGTATTGCTAAAATAAGAACAAATTCTCCTGAGATCCATAGGGAAATTGGGCATTGGTAAATTCCTAAAACACCATGGGATGAAAGAGTGTGTCACGTTTGTGACACTAAGAGGGTTGGAGATGAAAAGTACTTTCTCTTATATTGTCCAGCCTATACCTAGATTATATCTCAATTTCAAAATATTTGTCACACTATCGACCTTCCTAACCTTTTAACTCAACAAAACTATGGTGATCTTGGAAATATTATCTTAATGATTTTCGAGCACATAAACAAAATTCTAAAGAATTGCAAGTAACCTCTTACCTTCTTAAGGTTCGATAGACCAATTCGGTCTTAATGGACATTAATCAGCATCGTCGTCATCATCATATATGTTTTTATGTTCGAGTAAAATGGTATTAATGAGGTTATATATGTATGCCTCTTGAGCAAGACCTATATTAATAATCTCCAAAACTACATTTGGTTTGATGTTTCTAAACAACAATAAAAAAACACTTTTGTTCAAGGTTCATTACTTGATCTCCAAAAAATTATGAATAATACAAGAGATTAGAAATTATAGAAGAAATAAAATGAATCATATTCGGTATGCAAAGGAAAAATAAAGCACCAACATAGAAACTATACTTTTATATTTATTGAACTTAAACACATTCAATCAAATTATGAGTCACCTAACATGTTATGAGATACATGTATGGTGTTAGGCACATAGATTGTTTATGCACTTGTGAAACAAGCCAATACATGTGTAAAAATAAGATATTGTTTCAGAAAGAGAAATTATAACAATAAAAAAAGTCTTACCAAACTAAATGCACTTGTCATAGAAGATATCGAGAAAAACAAAGTAAGTTTGTATATATATTTTTAAGATTTTATATATTATTATAAATATCATAATATTATTTATAACATATTTAATAGTAAAATTTTATATTTTATTTTTATAATATTTTTCTATGCCACTTTTATATATGTTGGGGGAATTTATTTTACTAGGGAGAATATCATAGATTTCATGAGTTCATTTCATATATACAAAGGCATAAGTAAAGGGAAAAATAAATAAAGAGTACTAAATGTTCAAACTAAAGGGGAAGACCCAAACAATAAAGAGGGAAGAATATAATGTTAAAATAATAGTTGTGCTCATTTCACCATAGACAATATCTCTATATTCTCAATTAACCATAGGCACAAGGCCACCTCAAGCACCTTAACCTTGACAACTAGAATAATTCTAGAAGCAAACGCTACAACAGATAGCCAACCAAGATAGTGTACCTCTCTCCAAAGCTAGTGTACCAAGAAGAATGACCAAACTATAAACCAAATACTAAGTCACCAATGCAACAATTGCAGCTCTCCTCCATTCATGTGCACAACTAGTACTTATGAAGTCATGAGAATGAGTGAGTCCAAATGTGTAACGACCCCTCAATTACGACATCAATGTAAGTGCGTACAATAGTGATTTTTTTTTTTATGAAATATCATTAGAACAAGTGTTACACAACATTAACATACTTTAGTAATACACATTCTATTATCATATACATCACAACAAAGAAACAAGCAAATGCATCATCACTATAACCAATAGATTAATTTTATCGCATAATGATAACAAAGATGTCTACCCGCCCAAACTACCTGCAAGGTTAGGACCTCCAAGACACATAATCAACGCTCAAGTCTAAGATTCATCCAATTGATTTTGACCATTTAAGGTCTCAGGAATGACAATTCTTCTAAGGAACAAGGAAATATCTAATTCCCTTAACCAGAGTCCTATTCTGAATTTCGAGACTAAATAAAAAACAATACTCATCATAATTTTTTTAAAGTACAAAGAATAGTTTACTACAATTAAACAAGCATTTAGGAAATTCTCACATGTATTGAGCAAGAACATAATATAATTTTTATTATGAATCATAACAATAATTTTTCCACTTAACACTAATGTGATGAAACCACTCATTAAGCTCCCTAGCCATAAGGTACTAAGTTTTACATAATAATCTCATCGATAAATAATCAGTTTTGTTTCAAATTAGACTCACAGTTAAATTTAATTCATACCTCTAACCATAATGGCTACAACAATTCTTTTGTTTGTAATGAGTGAGTCATATTCCGAAGTATAAAACAGTTATACTAAGCATACCAATCATGATCACTACCATCTCTATTTTGGATGACACAGTTAAACTTTTATCTTATCCATTGTAAGTTATCCTATCTCAATTGCATAGTTGTTATATGACACGAGGTAATCAATTTATCATTAAGCACCAAACTTAATCCTAATTTTCCAAGACATTACAACCCATTAATCACCACTCTTCATTGTGACCTTAAGTTATAATTTAAGTTCTTATCAAGTAAGAATATAACATTATCTCTTTTTCCATGGTAGATGGTAATCTAAGTTCAAATTTATTGCTTAACTCTACTAACAATTTCCTAAGAACATCACCCTTATCCTTTAATAATTTTTACCATATTCTTATTACCCCAAACGTTTACGTTCTAATACTATTAATATAAAAGATCTTATTTTAGTCTTATATAGTTGAATCACTAATAGTGTCAATACCATTAACTCATAAACATTTCAGGCCATTCATAGCTCAATTAAATTTTTGCTCATATTAATAATTAATTCAATCCCAAATAAACTAGAGAGGTTTATAGGAGTTATAAACATAGATGATTTTAGGGGCTAAATTTCGCAAATGGGCTAATTTTCCATGTTTTTTCCCAAAAATATATTCACTAATTTCTGTTTTTTCTAAAATCGATTCGCCCTAATTCCATAGAATAAAATTATTTTACCTTAAAAATCGCCAATATTTGATAGAAGCTATATTAAATCCTTAGAAATTTGAATATTTTTACAAAATTATCGCCAAAAATTTTACATTTTGCATATTAAGGACTAGTAAGATTAGCCCATGTTTCTACATTTTAATATAAATTTCCATCCTTAAAATTATCCCTGATTATAAAACTCCTAGTTATAATCCAACTTATATCAATTATTATTAAATTCAGATTGCAACTAATTTTAGTAAAGTGCATATAAAAATTTTCAAACGCCCAGTAAATTCCTTATTCTCAAAAATCCAAAGCTTTTACAAATACCATACGCATTCAAATTCTGGATCCGAAAATATTGACAGCAACCATACTTGTTCTAGTATCTAATTATGTATAACTAATACACTGCATCATAACTAAAACTCAATTAGAATGCATTTTTAATGCTACAGTCTAGCAGTCTTGCAACCAGTTCCAACGTTGCAACTAAACATGCAGCAACCACCAAGGGAGTTAACTCAGGTCTGAAATTTTAGTCTTATAGTGGCTCTAACTGCTAAATTCGAATGCAAAAGTTGTTGAGAGCGGCTTCATGATTTATAAATTTCTGACTGAAAATTACTTGATAATGCTCACAAGACTTCCTAAATTCAAGGACTACAATTGAATTGATAGTGTAAAAACAAACTTTTGTTTATATATATATGCAAACTATTAAGCAACTACCATCCCGAAATACCTTTCTTTGTAAATAAATTAAAACAACGACCCTGCCAAGGTTCCAACATCCGAACTTCTTATGCACTATCGTGAAGAAATTTCTATTCGAAATTGCAAAATTTTCAGCGACCATATAGAAATGCTAATCTTCAACTTGAAAAGAAATTATTTTTGTAGTGACTCATCAAAATCCTAAATTTCAGTCTTACAATTAAAATTTTACATCTCAAATTTCGTTCAAGAGCACAACGACGTTGCAACGATTTTTAACAAAACATTTCTTCTATGGGTGTAAACAAATTTGGCAATGACTAACGCATTATAACTGCTAGATTGACAAGGAAGAGCTTCCACTCCTTCTACAAGCTTGGTATCCCAACTCTTACAAGTAAAACACAATCCACAATAATTTTGGCAGCATAACATTACCAAGAATCAATCAGTTCCATTTCCCTTCTACCACATTTGTTTTATAGAAAAAACCTCAATGACACATGTCCTCATGCACAAATTACTATTTTTTTAATTAATTTAATTAGTATTATTCACCCACACACTTGTCACCCTCTCCCCAAGTTGCACAAGTAATTCCCATTTTTATTTTATTTAAAAATCCAATTTCCCTCACATTCCCCAATGTGTTTCTATTTTCGCTCTTAGTTGTCCCATTTTCCCCCAAATTCTCATTTAATGAGTGTATACTAACTAGATCTTAGTTAGAGTTGGATTATGAGTCTTCTTCTAGTTAGTCTAGTGGTAGATTAGCTCAAGATTCTATTCCATGTGTACACCTATTCTCTCATGTTTTATTTCTTTCTATCTTAAAAATCCATTTTATTAATTTCATGCACACATGTGCATTTTTCCAACCTTTAAATTGTATTCCCCTTTTTCCTAGAGTTTGATTATATTCTCAAATATTTTAACTTATCTCAAATTATTTTTAGTCCTTTATTTAAATTTAGACTTAGACTTAGTCTTAGACTTATGCTTAGACTTTTGTTAGATTTTATAATTAATAATTTAATGTTAAATTAATTATATTATTCTAACAATGTCTAATCATTTCAAAGTTTTCTAGGCCACCTAGATTTATTGACTCAAGTTTTTAATTACGTGACCTACCCTTCAAGACGCACCTCCGTGCTCCAAGGGTGCCACTCACATTCAATTGGTTTTGGAAGTTTTTTCGACCATTGGAATCAAAACTCCACTCGTTCGACCTTGTGAGAGACTAAGGGCTTATAAGGAATAAGGACTCTGCCTTATCGCGCGACCTTTATAAATCTTTGTGAGTGATTGTCTCAGTCCGTTATCACAACATCGTGGACCTATCAAACTAGGTAATCGTTAACCTATCATTCAACCCACGACATGAGTGCTAGTAGGATCTGACAGGGATGTTTCCACACCTCTCCCTCAATGTATGGTTTCTTTTCATGACCCCTTTACTCCTTATGTGAGTCGTATTAACAAGCATCGTCAAACCTACATCCACCGACAAAAAAATTGTCAATAATCCATATACATAAATCATATTTAAATCAATCATATATCACATGTGCGTAAAATGAAATACTCAAAAAAATACAATTATCTCCCTCACTCAATCCAGATCCCAAGGAAGTCCATTGATGCCATAAACATCCATAACCTGCCATGTGTCCTGCACACTCAAGAAAACTCGTCAATAATAGATTCTGCCAATATATATACATCAAAATAAAAATAAGTCACAACACATCATCATCATCATATATAACCCATAATCTAAACAAAATCATAATATACCATAACCAGATCACTTGCACGCAAGTTTCCTCAAAGAATATTACAATAAAAGTGTGCTCAGTGGAGCAGGATGTTACATACACCCCCTCTTGTTTTAAACTTTGTCTCAAAGTTTGTATAGTATATAAATGGAAGTAAGCAATGTATCTGACATATATCTACATATCTAATCTATCTAACAAGTATGGAAACTATTGGCACATCTCGTATGCATCTTCCCAGGTAGCCGAGTGTGGACTATAATTGTCCCACTGGACCTTGATCTGATTGAATATTCGATGTTGTAGCTATCAAATGCGATGGTACAGAATGTGGATTGGATCCACCATGAGAGCACCTTCATCCAACACCTGTAAATAAATCATGTCAATAACAAGTGACAGATTACTAATATAATGTCGTAAAACAGATA
>JASDQU010588191.1:4738-18370 GCA_032191745.1 Picea mariana | reverse complement strand
CTTTCTCTGTTCTGTAAGTCTGATCTGTTATGCTATTCTACTTTGCGTTTTCTCTTGCTTTGCTATTCTGCTCTGCATTCCATTTCACTCTTCACATCTGCTTCCTTTCCTACCATGCATCCTCTTCTGAATTCTTCCTTACTGTTTCACTCCTTTCCTTACCAGAACAACCAACCCGACACAGTCTGATTCATCTTCTTTTATACACACGGGCACAATGTTTCAACTTCCCAACTCCTTGGGAAAAATGACGACAACTGTCCAGCCAACCGAAACGCCAACTGTCCAGCCAACCGAAACGCCAACTGATCAACAACTAATTGGCAATCATGAGTCTGTTTCACTAACGGATTTGTAACTAAAAGAATTAAATGTGTGTGGAAGAACAGTAACCCTCCGATCACATTCAAACCTTATCTGCACCGTTGGATAATCTTTATTATTCTTGCCTTTTAAGTCAGGTTTCAGCACTTTCATACGCTAGCCCTCCTGAGCTTAGCTCCCGGTCAACGTGACCGTCACTCCGTGACCACAACCTTACCCTGTCGAGGCTACGGGGTTTGTGATGCCTCAATGCATACACCCGCGTAATTCCCGATCGTCCAAATCCTGATGCTCCTTTCCACGCGCTAGCCCTCCTGAGCTTAGACTTGACCCACATGACCGTCAACACATGACCTCGGTCAAACCTCTCATCGGGGTTTCGTAATTTTCGATGTCACCATGCGCATGCCTATGGAATTCCTGATCTTCCAATCCCTGATTCTCCGATGAAGGAAATCAACGGTCCAGATCTCATTCTTGCTCTAACGGCTGCGATAAAATCACGAAATCGCATATCATGATTTCGGGGTTTTCGTTGTCAAGTGAATTGGACATTTCAAAGTCTCGATCCCCGATTCCCGATACTCTGCTGACGTCACTTGTGGTTTGACACGTGTTAAATACTGCCACGTGTCACTCTAATTCGTGACTTACATGTGCCTGAAGTTTTGAATCTGCCTGACACCTGTCATTACCTGGTTGTGCCACGTGTCCCTATCTGACGTGAGTTGGATCGACGGTCTAGATCACATATTGATCTAACGGTTCAGGTTTAGTCGGGATTTCTTTCATCGCGATTTCGGGGTTTCTGTTGTAATTGAACACGGGACTTGTTAAACTCCGATTCCTAATTCTCCGATGAGCAAAACTCTGATGGCGCCCGATCCTTTGCCACCTGTCCTTGTAGATGGACGGTCCCTATTCCTCCGGGATTTTGAGACTTTCGATGTCTCGATTCACTTGTCACTGGGATCCCTGATTTCCCGATGGCCAATATTCCGATGCCTCACCAGAATGCGGACGCGTGTCCTGCCCAGATCAACGGCTAGGATTCTCTCTCCAATATCCCGATGACTTGTCCAAGATTTCTCCTCTGCATAGTAGGGCTTAACCCCTGCGCGACTCTTACAGATCCGACGGCTGTCGGGTTTTCTTCTCAGATCCTACGGCTCAGATCTGTTCTCCCTCTTCTGCGTTCCTCCTGAGGCTTAACCTCTGTGTACCTTCTACAGATTCGGTGACTGACGGGTATCTGCTTCCAATCTGAAAGCTCAGATCACTTCTTCTGCACACCTACTCCTGTTCTTAACCTCTATGCAACTTCTCCCGATCCAATAGCTGTCGATATTTCCGAGTGAGATATGACAACTCTCGGTCTCTTTCCCCTGTGGGCTCCTCCTGAGCTCCTCCTGGACGTGTAAACCAACGGTCCAGATCTGTTCTCTTCAGGCCAATCCGACGGCTCCGGTTGCTCCCTCCTGAGCTTCCTGCGCGTATAAGAACGCTATTCCTCCTAATCTGATTCTCCTTGAATCCTTAAAGGATTCTGACATCTGCGCGCGATCATTCATTGCTTTCGATCATTCACCTCTCTGAACTTTTTCTTCTATTTGCCTGTCATCTTCACTGTTTCCATCAATGGCAAGAATTCACTATCTGTTCACTGAATTTGCCAACAGTTCTGGGGTACCACGAATGAATTAGCCACCGAGACATGGTTGTAGAACATGGAGATATACTTTTCACTTCACGATTATACCTCCAACATGAAACTCTGCATGGTGGTATTTCAACTGAAGGGGAGTGCTCTTCTATGGTGGAAGACACTCTTACCTAAACTAAACATGGTTGTCAAAGATGTTTCATGGGAGATGTTTGAGGAATGGTTCTGGGAGAGGTATTTGTCTATGGAATTCATTGAGTGCCAGCTTAATGAGTTCAATGCCTTACGACAGGGTGGTCATATGGTGCCAGAGTACGAGGCTAGGTTCATGGAGCTACTTAGGTATGATCCACATCTGAACACGAAGAAGTTAAAGGTCAACAAGTTTATGTTCTTCCTTAAATTCGACATTCGTGCGAAGGTGAGGATCCTAATGCCTTAGATGTTGCACAATATAGTTCAGAATGCCCTCATACCTAAGGAAGAACCAAACAGTGGGGGTCAAGGAAGGACTCCTTCTAGACTGACTAGATAGATGACATCAGAAGTGAAACAACATCAGAAACCATCCAGAGAAACTTATGGGCAACGAAATACGCCCAGAGGACCTATGTTCTCGACATCAAGACAACAAAATCCTCAGCAGAGGACTCCTTATAGAGGAACCCAACAACAACAATGATGTCATCCACAACAACAACAACACTTTAGTCATGTTCAACAGAAGATACCATGATCACAAACAGTTAGGCCAACAATTTCTACTTCAGGGACCAGGAGAACTGGACCGAAGATTGGATGTTGTACATGTGGGGAGCCACATTACCAGTGATATTGTTTGATTGAGAAGGAAAATGTGGCTGAATCATCAGGACACACTACTATTGGATATTTGGGCAAAGTCCAAAGGATACATGCAGCGACGACAAACCTATACATCACGAACTTAGGATCTTATGACATAGTGATATGCATGGACTGGTTGGAATCAGATGATGCGATACTTCACTGTAAGAAAAAATGGTTAAGTTTGACAGATGATTTGGGACAGAGTAGAGTAATTGTAGGAAGAAACTAGGGGGTGTCTCTGAGTTTTTTTTCTTCTCTACAATTGTAAAAGAGTATGTGCAAATGATGCAAGCTATATGAAATCTTAGTGCTAAACGAAAAGGGCGAGGAAGAAGGATTAGAAAACCTTCCCGTAGTACCAGAGTTTGTGGATGTATTTCTAGAAGAGTTGTCAGGTTTACCTCCCAAGAGAGAGTTGGAGTTTACAATAGACTTGAAGCATGGAACTAAATCGATAACAAGAATGCCTTACCAAATGTCAACGCCTGAATTACAGGAGTTGAAAATGCAATTGAAGGAGTTGGTGGATTTGGGATTTACATGTCCAAGTGTATCATCATGGGGTGTGCCACTTATTTTTTTGAGAAAGAATGATGGATCGTGGAGACTTTGTATTGACTATCGTCAATTGAACAAAGCAATGATCAAGAACCAATATATGTTTCCAAGAATAGATGATTTGCTTGACCAGATGAATGGAGTGACAATGTTTTCAAAGATTCACTTGAGATCAGGATATCATCAACTACTGATTAAGGAGGAATATATCCCTAAGACTGCGTTTAATATGATATTCGGATAGTATGATTTTATAGTCTTATCGTTCGGTTAGACGAACACCCCGGGGGTATTCATGAGTTTAATGAATGGGGTGTTTCGTGAATACCTCGACAAGTTTGGTCAAGTACTTATTGATGACATATTGATTTATTCTCAGACAAAAGAAGGGCATGACGCACACTTGAAATTGGTTCTACTGTGTCTAAGAGAAAACAAATTGTATGGGAAACTAACAAAATGTTCGTCTTACCAATCAAAGATTCATTAATTGGGACATATCATATATGTTGAAGGTATCGATGTGGATCCAACGAAAGTAGATGCCATTATGGAATGTTCAACATTGAACAACATATAATAAGTATGCAGCTTTATGGGTTTAGCTGGATATTACCGATGGTTCGTCGAAGGTTTTTCGTAGATAACAAATCCAATCACGAAATTGCAGAAAAAAAACAAGAAGTTCGTATGGACTGAGAAATGCGCGAAAACATTTCAAAAGATCAAAGAGTTGTTGATGACAACTCTGATATTAAAGGTCCCTTATATGGACAAGGAATTATTGGTATGCACAGACGCATCCAAGGAAGCTTTAGACAGAGTTCTAATGCAAGACAGTCGAGTGATCGCTTACATTTCAAGGAAATTGAGAAAGCATGAAGAGAACTATGCAATGCATGACTTAGAGTTATTAACAATAGTATATGCCTTGAGAGTTTGGAGACATTATCTGATTGGATGAAAATTCGAATTAAAGATAGATCATTGTGGATTGCAGCATATATTTACGTAGAGTGACTTGAACGCACGACATAGGCATTGGTCATAATTACTTAGCGAATACAACTTTGAGATTTCTTACATTAAAGGATCAATGAATAGAGTAGCAGATGCATTGAGTAGGAGACCACGTATATTATCAGTAATACCTCTTAATACGAATCTTTGAGAAAATATTCTAACTTTATAGATAGACGATGACTGGTATAAATAAGTTAAGGATAATATTGGACGAAATACCATGATGGTACCAAAGTTTGAAGGTTACTCATTGGACAATGACAAATTGTTGAGATTTAATGGAAAAATTTACGTATTGCCTAACGATGAATTAAGAAGTTTGATCTTGAATGAATTGCATCAAGCAGTGTACATGGCTCATCCAGGATTCACGAAAATGAAGGCATACCTTAAGCCTTTAGTCTTTTGGAAATGAATGAAAGTGGACATAGTTAGTTACGTGGCAAGATGTCTAGAATGTCAGCAAGTGAAGGCTGAACATAGACATCCAACAAGATTGTTACAACCAAATACTATTCCTGAATCAAAATGGGAGGTCATTTCGATGGATTTTATTGTGGGATTTCCATTGATGGTAATGAGACACAATTTTATTTTCGTGGTAGTTGACACTCTAATGAAAAGTGTACACTTTATTCTTGTATGTACGATGTATCAAGCACCAGACATAGCTAGATTATTTGTCAGCGAAATTGTGAGATTATATGGTGTACCAAAAATGATCATATCCGATAGAGGATGGATGTTTACATGATAATTTTGGACTAGTTTCCAATAGGCCTTGGGAATGCAACTAAATTTTAGTACAATGTATCACCCTGAGACAAAATAACAAATAGAGAGAACAAAACATATTTTGGAGGATATGTTGTGTATATATGTAATGGACCAATAAAAAATTTGGGAAGACTTCTTTTCATTATTAGAGTTTGCATACAACAACAGTTACCAGAGCACTATTAAGATGGCACCGTTTGAGTTTCTTTATGGGTGACCATGTCGAACGTCGTTGAGTTGGGATAAACTTGAGGATAGGGTCATGATAGGACCAAAAGTGATCCAAGAAATGAAAGAAAATATGCAATCAATAAGACAAAGGCTTAAAGAAGCACAGGATCGACATAAGAGCTATGCTGATGTGCATCACGGTGACCACAGTTATGAAGTTGCCAACATATTTTTCTTGCGGGTAAAATCGCACAAGAGTATGATCAAGACTTGAAAGGGTGCTAAACTCTCTCCTAGGTTTGTGGGACCTTTTGAGGTTGTGGAAAAGAAGGGACCGATGGCTTGTCGACTAGTCTTTCTTGATTCTTTAAGGCATATGCATGATGTATTTCATGTATCTGTTTTACGACATTATATTAGTGATCTGTCACTTGTTATTGACATGATTTATTTACAGGTGTTGGACGAAGGTGCTCTCATGGTGGAGCCAATCCACATTCTGTACCATTGCATTTGATAGCTACAACGTCGAATATTCAATCAGATCAAGTTCCAGTGGGACAACTATAGTCCACACTTGGCTACATGGGAGGATGCATACGAGATGTGCCAATAGTTTCCATACTTATTCGATAGATTATATATGTAGATATATGCCAGATACATTGCTTACTTCCATTTATATACTATACAAACTTTGAGACAAAGTTTAAAACAAGAGGGGGTGTATGTAACATCCTGCTCCACCGAGCACACTTTTATTGTAATATTGTTTGAGGAAACTTGCGTGCAAGTGATCCGGTTATGGTATATTATGATTTTGTTTAGATTATGGGTTATATATGATGATGATGATGTGTTGTGACTTATTTTTATTTTGATGTATATATATTGGTAGAATCTGTTATTGATGAGTTTTCTTGAGTGTGCAGGACACATGGCAGGTTATGGATGTTGATGGCATCAATGGACTTCCTTGGAATCTAGAT
Source organism: Picea mariana (assembly GCA_032191745.1). Classification (NCBI taxonomy): domain Eukaryota; kingdom Viridiplantae; phylum Streptophyta; class Pinopsida; order Pinales; family Pinaceae; genus Picea; species Picea mariana. The sequence goes on along the minus strand of JASDQU010588191.1, from coordinate 12,016 downwards.
TGAGTGAGGGAAATAATTGTATTTTTTTTAGTATTTCATTTTACACACATGTGATATGCGATTGATTTAAATATGATTTATGTATATGGATTATTGACAATTTTTTTGTCAGTGGATGTAGGCTTGACGATGCTTGTTAATCCGACTCACATAAGGAGTAAAGGGGTCATGCAAAGAAACCATACATTGAGGGAGAGGTGTGAAAACGTCCCTGTCACATCCTACTAGCACTCATGCCGTGGCTTGAATGATAGGTTAACGATTACCTAGTTCGATAGGTCCACGATGTTGTGACGACGGACTGAGACAATCACTCACAAAGATTTATAAGGGTCGCGTGATAAGGCAGAGTCCTTATTCCTTATAAGCCCTTAGTCTCTCACAAGGTCGAATGAGTGGATTTTTGAGTCCAAGGGTCAAATAAAATTCCAAAACTAGTCGAAGGAGAGTGGCTCCCTTGGAGCACGGAGGTGCATCTAGAAGGGTAGATCGCGTAATTAAAAACTTGAGTCAATAAATCTAGGTGGCCTAGAAAACTTTGAAATGATTAGACATTGTTAGAATAATATAATTAATTTAACATTAAATTATTAATTATAAATCCTAGCAAAAGTCTAAGACTGAGTCTAAGTCTAAATTTAAATAAAGGACTAAAAATAATTTGAGATAAGTTAAAATATTTGAGAATATAATCAAACTCTAGGAAAAAGGGGAATAAAATTTAAAGGTTGGAAAAATGTACATGTGTGCATGAAATTAATAGAATGGATTTTTAAAATAGAAAGAAATAAAACATGAGAGAATAGGTGTACACATGGAATAGAATCTTGAGCTAATCTACCACTAGTCTAACTAGAAGAAGACTCATAATCCAACTCTAACTAAGATCTAATTAGGATACACTCATTAAATGAGAATTTGGGGGAAAAAGGGACAATTAAGAGCGAAAATAGGAACACATTGGGGAATGTGAGGGAAATTGGATTTTTAAATAAAATAAAAATGGTAATTACTTGTGCAACTTGGGGAGAGGGTGACAAGTGTGTGGGTGAATAATCTTAATTAAATTAATTGAAAAAAAAATTGTGCATGAGCACATGCGTCATTGAGGTTTTTTCTATAAAACAAATGTGGTAGAAGGGAAATAGAACTGATTGATTCTTGGTAATGTTATGCTCCCAGAATTATTATGGATTGTGTTTTACTTGTGAGAGTTGGGATACCAAGCTTGTAGAAAGAGTGGAAGCTCTTCCTTGTGAGGCAAGCCTTAAAACTATTGTTTGTTGGCTTCTTGTGTGTGACCCCTTTGTGGCTCGGGGGACTAAGAGGGAAGAAGAGTACCCCTAGCATTTGCTAAGAGGTACAGATGAAGTTTTGATAATTAGCAAGCAGGAAAATAAAAGAAGTGAAATCTTTGAAGGACATCGTCACTCTCTATCTTTCTTTATTACTATATTTTATTCTGAAATGTTATTGTAGAAAAGCGTAAATTGTAATTTAATTTTTAAATAAAGTTGTTGTAGAACCACGTTGCATTTTTGTAATCAAATTGGCAAGTGCGTTCAAGGGTTAATGTGTAACCTAGATGGTGAAATTTCTATTTTTTATTTTTTTATTAATTTCCAACTACAGATGTAAAATGTTCTATGGTTCGTCGACATTTCATTTTACAACGAGAGTTTCGATTTTCCCTTGTTCGCTGCAATTTAAATATGAAATTGTAAGTTTGGAGTCAATACTCTCTCAGTGTGAATCCTCATACAACGAAACCCTTCTGGGGTCGCGCACTTATTTGTTTAATCCGTAGCATTTGAATTTATGTTGCTTGAAGTGCGATGAACGAAGGTAGCGATATCACTCTTCTTTGTAATCCCTTTTTAACTTACAAGCCCATAATTCAAATAATTCTTTATTCGCTGCCAAATGAATTTTACAATTCAAAATATCGAATTTCATAAGATCGTTGCCAATTTAAAATACAACCCAGAAACTTTCAGTTTCTTAGTTCGCTGCCAATCAATTAGAGACCCTGATTATGATATTTAATTGATTCACTGTCAATTGTTGGTAAATCCCGAGTTTAGAAATTTGTTTGGTTTCTTTTTGTCAATCTAGCAGTTAGAATGCGTTAGTCGTTGCCAAATTTGTTTACCCCATAGAAGAGATGTTTTGTTAAAAATCGTCGCAACGTCGTTGTGCTCTGGAACGAAATTTGAGACGTAAAATTTTAATTGTAAGACTGAAATTTAGGATTTTGATGAGTCGCTACAAAAATAATATCTTTTCAAGTTGAAGTTTAGCATTTCTATATGGTCGCTGTAAATTTTGCAATTTCGAATAGAAATTTCTTCACGATAGTGCATAAGAAGTTCGCATGTTGGAACAGAATTGGCAGGGTCGTTGTTATAATTTATTTACAAAGAAAGGTATTTCGGGATGGTAGTTGCTTAATAGCTTGCATATATATATAAACAAAAGTTTGTTTTTACACTATCAATTCAATTGCAGTCCTTGAATTTAGGAAGTCTTGTGAGCATTATCAAGTAATTTTCAGTCAGAAATTTATAAATCATGTAGCCGCTCTCAACAACTTTTGCATTCGAATTTAGCTGTTAGAGCCACTATAAGACTAAATTTTCAGACCTGAGTTAACTCCCTTGGTGGTTGCTGCATGTTTAGTTGCAACGTTGGAACTGGTTGCAAGACTGCTAGACTGTAGAATTAAAAATGCATTCTAATTGAGTTTTAGTTATGACGCAGTGTATTGGTTATACATAATTAGATACTAGAACCAATATGGTTGCTGTCAATATTTTCGGATCCAGAATTTGAATGCGTATGGTCTTTGTAAAAACTTTGGAATTTTGAGAATAAGGAATTTGTTGGGCGTTGAAATTTTTTATATGCTCTTTACTAAAATTAGTTGCAATATGAGTTTAATAATAATTGATATAAGTTGGATTATAACTAGGAGTTTTATAACTCCTATAAACCTCTCTAGTTTACTTGGGATTGAATTAATTATTAATATGAGCAAAAATTTAATTGAGTTATGAATGGCCTGAAATGTTTATGAGTTAATGGTATTGACACTATTAGTGATTCAACTATATAAGACTAAACTAAGAACTTTTATATTAATAGTATTAGAACATAAACTTTTGGGGTAATAAGAATATGGTAAAAATTATTAAAGGATAAGGGTGATGTTCTTAGGAAATTGTTAGTAGAGTTAAGCAATAAATTTGAATTTAGATTACCATCTACTATGGAAAAAGAGATAACGTTATATTCTTACTTGTTAAGAACTTAAATTATAACTTAAGGTCACAATGAAGAGTGGTGATTAATGGGTTGTAATGTTTTGGAAACTTAGGATTAAGTTTGGTGCTTAATGATAGATTGATTACCTCGTGTCATATAACAACTATGCAATTGAAATAAGATAACTTATAATGGATAAGATAAAAGTTTAATTGTGTCATCCAAAATAGAGATGGTAGTGATCATGATTGGTATGCTTAGTATAACTGTTTTATACTTTGGAATATGACTCACTCATTACAAATGAAAGAATTGTTGTAGCCATTATGGTTAGAGGTATGAATTAAATTTAATTGTAAGTCTAATTTGAAACGAAATTGACTATTTATCGATGAGATTATTATGTAAAACTTAGTACCTTATGGCTAGGGAACTTAATGAGTGGTTTCGTCACATTAGTGTTAAGTGGAAAAATTATTGTTATGATTCATAATAAAAATTATATTATGTTCTTGGTCAATACATGCGGGAATTTCCTAAATGATTGTTTAATCGTAGAAAACTATTCTTTGTACTTTAAAAAAATTATGATGAGTATTGTTGTTGATTTAGTCTCGAAATTCAGAATAGGACTCTGGTTAAGGGAATTCGATATTTCCTTGTTCCTTAGAAGAATTGTCATTCCTGAGACCTTAAATGGTCAAAATCAATCGGATGAATTTTAGACTTGAACGTTGATTATGTGTCTTGGAGGTCCTAACCTTGTAGGTAGTTTGGGCAAGTAAACATCTTTGTTATCATTATGCGACAAAATTAATCTATTGGTTATAGTGATGATGCATTTGATTGTTGCTTTGTTGTGATGTATATGTAATAGAATGTGTATTACTAAAGTATGTTAATGTTGTATAACACTTGTTCTAATGATGTTTCATTAAAAAAAAATATCACTATTGTATGCACTTACATTGATGTCGTAACTAAGGGGTCGTTACACATTTGGACTCACTCACTCTCATGACTTCATAAGTACTAGTTGTGCACATGAATGGAGGAGAGTTGCAACTGTTGCATTGGTGACTTAGTCTTTGGTTTATAGTTTGGTCATTCTTCTTGGTACACTAGCTTTGGAGAGAGGTACACTATCTTGGTTGGCTATCTATTGTAGCGTTTGCTTCCATAATTATTCTAGCTATCAAGGTTAAGGTGCTCAGAGTGGCCTTGTGCCTATGGTTGACTGACAATATAGAGATATTGTCTATGGTAAAACAAGCACACCTATTATTTTAACATTACAATCTTCCCTCTTTATTATTTGGGTCTTCCCCCGTAGTTTGAACTTTTAGTACTCTTTATTTATTTTTCCCTTCTACTTATGCCTCTGTATATATGAAATGAACTCATGAAATCTATGATATTCTCCCTAGATAAATAAATTCCCCAACATATATAAAAGTGGCATAGAAAAATATTATAAAAATAAAATATAAAATTTTAATATTAAATATGTTATAAATAATATCATGATATTTATAATAATATATAAAATCTTAAAAATATATATACAAACTTACTTTGTTTTTCTTGATGTCTTCCATGACAAGTGCATTTAGTTTGGTAAGACCTTTTTTTATTGTTATAATTTTTCTTTTTGAAACAATATCTTATTTTCACACATGTATTGGCTTGTTTCACAAGTGCATAAACAATCTATGTGCCTAACACCTCACATGTATTTTGTAACACACTAGGTGACTCATAATTTGATCGAATGTGTTTGAGTTCAACAAATATAAAACTATAGTTTCTATGTTGGTGCTTTATTTTTCCTTTGCATACCGAGTATGATTCATTTTATTTCTTCTATAATTTCTAATCTCTTATATTATTCATAATTTTTTGGAGATCAAGTAATGAACCTTGAACACAAGTGTTTTTGTTGTTGTTGTTTAGAAACATCAAACCAAATGTAGTTTTGGAGATTATTAATATAAGTCTTTCTCAATAGACATACATACATAACCTCATTAATATCATTTTACTCGAACATAAAAACATATATGATGACGACGATGACGCTGATTAATGTCCACTAAGACTAAATTGGTTTATCGAACCTTAAGAAAGTAAGAGGTTACTTGCAATTCTTTAGAATTTTGTTTATGTGCTAAAAAATCATTAAGATAATATTTCCAAGATCACCATAGTTTTGTTGAGTTAAAAGGTTAGGAAGGTCGATAGTGTGACAAATATTTTGAAATTGAGATATAATCCAGGTATAGGCTGGACAATATAAGAGAAAGTGCTTTTCATCTTCAACCCTCTTAGTGTCACAAAGGTGACACACTCTTTCATCCCATGGTGTTTTAGGAATTTACCAACGCCCAATTTCCCTATGGATCTCATGAGAATTTGTTCTTATTTTAACAATACTTATTTTTTTATTTACACATGTCAAAACAAAGATATAATTTTGATCTTCTAGATTAGAGTTGATTATCTCCTTATAATACCTGAATTTTTTTTTTCCTCCAACTCTTTAATTTTATAATATTTTTAATAGTATCATTATTATACAAAATGGTCTCTTTCATGATTCCCCAATGGCTCATCCAAGACTGGGAAACTTTATGCCATCCCTACTTGAGTCAAATGTGGTTATGGCTGGAGTTTGAAGAAATTTTAGGAAGCCTCTTGTCTTCCATGTTGTTCAAATTGTTCTTATACATTAGGTATCTATTCATAGCCATTCTCTCAATGGGGGAAAGGCTTGCCTCTAAGAGGAGGATAGGATAGGGTGTATTTTCTTTAATTTTGAGATTACAGGTTATACAATTCTTTTGGATTTTCTCTATCTTTCTCTGTGATTCTCAAGAGATATTACATCCCCAAACTTTGCATCCATATAGAATAACAAGAGTTACAAGAGTCTCAAATAGGATTTGTTTCTTATCCCATATCTAGAGATCGACTGATTTACAATTGTTTTCAAGCCCATAATAAGATTTCCACCCTACATTGATTATTTTCTCAATGTTGTAATTCTAGTTGAGTTCATGGTGAATATTGATTCCAAGATATTTGTATGAAGTCACTTCCTCCAAGTTGTTGTTGTCATATACTAAAGTATCAGTGTTAACAGTCATACCCATATTGGAGAAAAAATCCTTGATGATTCTTAGTTTCTCTTTAAGATCGTGGGGACTCCTTGCCATAAGAACGATATCATCATCATAAAGAAGAAGATTGATGACTATACTACTGAGAGTTGGGCTGACACAACCTGCTTCTTCCAAACACTCTTCTAACTTGTCAATGTATATGCCAAAAAGGGTAGGGGACAAGGGACAACCTTGCTTGAATCCAATATTTCAATTAAGTTCCTTCGACCGGCCCTCATTGTTCTTAAAATTGGAAATAATGCTCTCATACAACCTTATAACAACAACCCTCAACTCAAGAGGCACTTTTATCTCTTCCAACCTATCCCAAAGGTTTTTCCCGAGAATTGTGTCAAAATCTTTTCTAAAGTCAACAAAAAAATTGGTTTTGGTATTGTGGAAATCCTATGCAATGATCCTAAGGATAACAAGATGACCCACAATTGAATGATATCTCCTAAATTTGGTCTCTCCTTTAGCTCTTTTATCGTGACTTTCTAGCCAAATGATAAAAAAAAATTCCAAAATAATTTCGTATAGCTTGGAAAAATTTAGGCTAATAATAATGGTCCTATAATTAGAGAGAATGTTTATATCCTGATTTTTAAAATTAGGTACAATGAGGCTATGTGTAGGGTTTAGGGAAGCCCTGCTTGACTTCTAAATTGAAGAGCTTGTGTGTGTGAGGGATGAGAATAGACCCTCTGATTTAAAAAAGTTAAACTTGATAGCCTTCAATGTCCTTAGATTTTCCATTTACAAACTACTTAACCCCGAACTCTATATTAATAGTAATAAAGTATTTACTTTTTAAAATTAAAAACACCTATAAACAATTAAACTAAAAAAAATT
>JASDQU010588190.1:29693-43097 GCA_032191745.1 Picea mariana | reverse complement strand
AAGGATTCAAGAAAGGTACTGTGATAGAAATCTCTACATAAAAACTGAAAGTGATGATTTACTAGTTGTTTTGATTTATGTAGATGACATTATTTTTGGTTGTAATAATGATTCCTCTATTTAGTGGTTTTATAGCTCTATGCAAATAGAGTTTCAGATGTCCATGATAGGAGAATTGTCATATTTTATTGGCTTACAAGTAAAACAGAGTTCTGCAGGAATTTTTATCTCTCAAGAAAAATATTTGAAAGAGATGTTGAAGAAATTTCAGATGGAGGATTCCTCTCCTATTAGTACACCTATGGTGGTTGGTTGCAAGCTTAGTAAAGATGCTATTTCACCTGATCTTGATCAAAGGACATATCGCTCTATGATAGGTTGACTTCTGTACATCACAACATCCTGTCCTAATATAATGCAAGCTATTGGAATGGTAGGTCGTTATTAGTCTTATCCTAAACAAAGTCATTTGGTAGTTGTCACAACAATATTCAAATACTTGAAGGGAAAAATGACTTATGGTCTATGGTATCCCAAAAATTAGAATTTTTAGTTAACTTCTTATTCAAATGCAGATTGGGAAAATTGTGTGGATGAGAGAAAGAGCACCAGTGAAGGTGCATTCTTGCTGGGTAATTCATTGGTAGCATGGATTAGTAAGAAGCAGGGATCTATTTCCTTATCAACTACAAAGGCAGAGTACATTGTTGCTGCTACTTGTTGCACTCAGATTTTATGGATGATTCAAACTCTTACATATTTGAAGGTAAATTATACTGAGCCGATTACAATTCACTGTGATAATACTAGTGCCATTAGTGTCTCCAAGAATCATGTTCTTCATTCCAAGACTAAGAATATCCCAATAAAATACTATTTTATCAGAGAACAAGTTACAAACAGAGTTTTTCAGCTGAATTATATCCCTTCCATAGAATAGATAGCTGATATCTTTACTAAACCGTTAGCAACAACTCCTTTTGGATATCTTTGCCAACAGTTGGGCATGACCTCACTGTCAAATTAAGAGGGTCCATCCTGTCAGGGGGAGTTTGTGTTGGTTGAATATCTAATACCTCTGAAGAATACTGCAACAACATAGGGGGAGTATATACTTGTCACATATCTGATACCTTCGAGATGTACTGCAACAACTCAGGGGGATCTTGTTTTTTCTTTGACATTGATGTCAAAGGGGGGAGAAAGTGTGGTAATTTCAATACAGTGGTAAATATGGATGTTCTTGAAGGGGTTTTCGTCAATGCCAAAGGGGGATATTGTTGGCATGTTTTCAGACAGAGGTAGAGTATGCGTGTTTTGTCATTGATGGAAAAGATTAGCATGTTCAACAGAGCGATGATGGCATGGCAATGGCAAGATCAACAGTGAGGAGCAACAGTGATTGTTGGATCACCCATCCCAAATTCTCGATGACTGTTAGATATGAATACAAATAGGAGGAACACACAAAAGAGGAGAACAAATCTCAGACATTGGATCTTAGCTTGAGGACTGACCATCATTGGATCCAGAAGAAGGAGAACGATCTTTAAGTACAAGATGAAGTGGGCTTCCAAAGTCTAGAAAGAAGGAGTGCCATCCATCGTCGAGGAATACATGTGGTGAGGGATTAACATTTTGTGGACTGGAAAGTCAAAGAAAGGCAGTGCTCTAACCTTCAAAATCGCGATATGAAAAATCACGATAAGATCTAGATCGTTTATGCAAGAGGGACACGTGGTGATATATCAGAGCATGACAAAGGTTTCATTTCAGAGTTTCAGATACTGGGAGGTGGAGGAGTCAAGGAAGAAACTCACAGAAAGAACTTGCGATATGAGAGATCACAAAAAGATCTGGACCATCGAATCATCAAGATTGTGGACCGTTGATCTGACTCCATTTCGGAGTTTCGAATACCAGGAGTTGGAGGTGTCAAGGACACTCACGACAAAAATGATGAAACATGAAATTGTGAAGCAGCTTTTGGCACAGCATGTGGTCACTGCCAGTGGTCACGTGAGGGGAAGGAGCTAGCATAGCTAAGATCCATTTCGACAATCGCAACATGAAGAGTCGAGACTCTTCACCACAGAATTCCTGAATTTGCAAATTATGAAGCACTTTGTGGATAAGCGCCAGGTCACTGGCAGTGGTCATGTGAGAGGGAGGAGATAGTGGAGCTAAGCCCCTTTTCATAGATCACAACATGAAGAATCAAGACTCTTCACCTCTAGATTGTTGAAATGCAAAATGCAAAAATGACTTTTTGTGTAGGCTATGGTCACCATGATCATATGAGAAGGTGGAGCTAGCGGAGCTAAGCTCTTTTTTGGCAATCGCAACTTGGAGTGTCGAGACCCTTCGACACAGGATTGTCGAAATGAAAAATGAGAAAGGCATTATGATTAGGCCCATGGTCACAACTAGTGGGAATATGGAGTAGGCGTGAGATCCATCATTGGTAATCCAACGGTGCAGGTTAATCAGGAGTATGATCGAAGGGTCACCGTTTATTTTCATGATTAATAACTTTAGTTACAATTCAGTTAGAAAATTGAATCATGGTTCTTGATCAGTTGGTGATACAGTTGCTGAGAATTTTTTCTCTTTGCCCAAGGAGATTCGAGTTGTAACTGATGAGGCTGATGAGTATAGAAGGAGATATGCATCGACTGTGTAAGGTTGGTTGTTATAACCGAAACAATGAGATGAATTGTAAGAAGGGTAAAATGAAAGAATGGAGAGCATGAGATAAAACTCAAAGATGAGTAACAATTGTCGAATAGAAAAAAGCAAGAGAAGAATAGGAAAATAGCATGTAGCAGAGTAGAACTGCAGAACAATTTTTGAACCAGAGAAGAATTGTAGAACAATAAAGAAGGGGTAAGAATTGAAATACCTGTATTATTTGTTTGTCAATCAATTATGCATAATCAGGGAGGAAGGGTGGTTCTATGGAGGACTTTTGTCCTCTGATATTCAAGTTGGTTCTTGAATATTGGAAGTTGGTTATGGTATTAATTATGAAACATACTCTACATTGGACATTGTCGGGTTCACTCATTCTAACTGGGCTAGCGATAGAACTGATCGCAAATCCACATCTGGTTACTCACTTAGTATTGGTTCCAAGCCTATCTATTGGTCGATCAAGAAGAAGGTGAAGGATCAGATATGGCACTAAGAGGGGGGGTGAATTAGTGACAAAATAATTTGATCATATATTTACTTTTGTCATTGCAAATAAAATTTTAACACAATATTTTATCATGGAACCCAATTGGGAAAACCATAAACACTTTTCTTTTAACTAAAAATATTTTTTTTACAAGTTACAATAGAAGGAAGATGTTCTTTCTTTTTAGATAAACACCCAATTATCAGGATGCACCCACACCCCTTACTTACCATCTCCAACTAGTAGGAGGTTACAACCCCCTATTTAGTTAGCTACAACTGACAACGGAGAACCTACTCCCCTGCAAGCTCCAACCCACCCTTGCACCCCCCAACCACGCTTAATTTATAAATCTAAAAAACTTTTGGTTACATGCCTTGACTACTCGTCTATCTACTTTTGAAATTTGATATTCAATGTATCTTTTGATATGGACTGCAAAGACACTTTCTTCTCACTCTTTCTCCTTTATATACTCTTCCAACTGGTGTGAACTATGAAAGATTATGTTCCTTTGTTTGGACCATCACACCTCTTCATTAACAATAATCTCATTTTTTTTATTTATTCAATATTAACGAGAAGACTTTTCAATTTAATGAAAATGATTTTCATTAATCGATCACAGGATCGATTTAATTTAAATTAGTTTCATGTCTTTGCAAATATTGCAGAAATCAATTCTGTAGAGGCTCTTCCTTCAAACCATTTACATGTGACCATAGGCGTAGAACCACAAGCTTATTAATTTAATCATTGTCTCTTATTTCACCATTTTCCTTTTAGCCCCCATATGTTCAGTGTTGGGACCATGTTCTTCGATACTTCGTCCTTCGGGACAGCATGCCTTTTCAACCTTTCAAATCTCCCGAATGAGATTCCATCGAAACAAATCGGATGGTCAACATTTGTTCTTATGTTAGTCAGATGATCCTGGAGTGTCCATAGATTTTGAACAAATCGAATATCATGAATTAATATATAGTTGAGTGAATGATTCAAGTTTATTTTGGGAGTTCAATGATTCAAGGGTTCAGATAATCGTTGCTCCAATTTCCTCCGGAGTGATCACTTGTCGAATAAGTCATAAAGTGGTGGAGACCTTTTGCTGTCAGTTGACACTTCCACTTACATTTTCATTCCACTATACTTGATCAAAGGTCGAGAACCCTCATAAAGTGTTCTTCAGATAGGAAGACTCATGTCCACTTCAGGACTTCGGCCTTTGGTACTTCGAGTATTTTCTAGTGGTGAAACTTTCGAAGTGAAAACTCTTAGAGTGACATAACTTGTTGACGACACTTATTGACATGGAACTCACTGAGTGGTTGCCACATGTCAATTATATTTGTGACTTATGTATGCCTAAAGTACCTATGAGACCTTGACACTTGTCATCATATGATTACCCCACGTGTCCTTGATGACGTATATCTTCTCATGTGGAACATGTTCTTCTCTTTGATGTAACGGTCTAGATACTTCTCAAACTGTTCCTCTAATTGGATGACTCATGTCCACTTCAAGACTTCGGCCTTCGGGTAATTCGATTTCTCCACTTCACAATTCTCTGGAAGTGAGATTCCCTGAAGTGTAAACCTGAAGTAACTTGACTTCATCCAATGGTCATGCTTTAACTGAAAAAGGCTTAACACGATCCAATGGCTGTCAGGAATTTGGATATTTGGAATCTTGGGCCATTGGCATTTCTTCTCCTATCCTTCTACTTTCCTCAATCTGATGGTTCAGGATATCTCTTGAAGTGTTTCCTCAGTTCAAACAACTTGTGTCTATTTTGGGACATTTTTTTCTTACTCCTTCCTTCAACTAAGCATGATCTGATAGTCCTAATATATCTCGAAGTGTTCTTGAGATCTGATAGTCCTCATTTACTTTAGGACTTTCGGACTTCAGGGCTCCAGTCTTCATCTTTTCTTATCTTATCCTTCCACTTAACTCAATCCAACAACCGATGTTGATTTCTGAACTATAACTTGCGTGTGGTTTACTTCGTCGTCCAAACTCTAAAATTGAAGTTGTGAAATTATTGGTGGATTAACCAAGTCTTCAATCTTTGACTCAATGAGATCTTATGGTATAGACTAATTGTGGGATTGGAAATAACGTGTAGTTTAATTATCCCTTTGTGCTCTACAATCAATCCCTTCCCTTGATCTGGTGCTTGCATATCCAACGATCCTAGTTTTTCCTATGGGTATTTTGATCCCAATCATGTTTTTGCACTGTGCTTTCCCTTCTGAGCTTCATGTGCATCATTGGTTGTTGACATCAATGACAATATGTTGAACAATATCCCCCTTTTTCATTGAGGGAAACACTCTATCTTCATACAAAATCCCCCTATGATGATGCTTTTCTTTATGAAGTAACTCTCTCCCTTTGAAATCAATGGAAACGGTTTTCTCCCCCTATGGTAAAGCTCTATCTGTATTTATGCTACTGACTAGAATATGAGCTCGGGTAACTCCTCCTCCAATCATACTTTTCTTGTCATAATTGAATGACTCCTCCTGACTTTGATCATTGTCTCCCCATGAATTGATTCCAATTGACGCATTATTTTCTTGAGAGATAATATTGGAAGAGGGACTACTCATAATCTTTGCATGAGATATTCAAAAACATATCTTCTTAAGGGTTTAGTGAAAATATCTGCAACTTGTTCTTGTATTGGGAAATATTCTAATTTAATGTTCTTATTTTCATCCTGATCTCTTAGATAGTGGTATTTTATTGCAATGTGTTTTGATTTGGATTGTTGGACAAGGTTCTTGGAGAGACTTATAACACTTGTATTATCACAGTATATAGCAGTGGGTTCTTCAAACACTATTTTGATGTCTTGTAAGGTTTGTTTCGTCCATTCCACTTGTGTGCAACATTCTGTTGCTGCAATATACTCAGCTTCACTTGTAGACAAAGAAATTGATGATTTTTTCTTGCTTATCCGAGATACCAATGATTCTCCCAAGAAGAATGCTCCTCCACTTGTACTTTTTATGTAATATACACAACCTCCCCAATATGCATCCAAATAGGCCTTTAAAGATATTTAATCCTTGCTAGGGTACCACAAGCCAAGATCTATGGTTCCTTTTAAATACCTAAAGATTATTTTCACAGCTTGAACATGGCTCTTTTTTGGTGTTGCTTGGAATATAGCCACCATACCAACATCTTGTTTGACATCAGGTATGGAAGTTGTTACATAGAGAAAAATCCAAATCATTGATCTGTAGTGTTTTGGATCTATAGATTTTGACTCATCTTCATTGCTTAGTTTGCATCCAACTGTCACAGGTTTAAAAATAGGTTTGCAATCTTCTAACTGGAATTTATTGAGCATATATTTAACATACTTGGACTTATGGATAAAGAATCCCTTTTTGGAATATACTACTTGTAATCCTAGAAAGAAATTCAGTTCACCAAACAAGGAAATTTCAAATTCTTGCTGCATCCTCCTAGCAAAGTCCTTACTCACGTTTTCATCATCACTCCGAAATATAATATCATCAACATATACTTCCACAATAATCATGCCGTCACCAATAATTTTACAATAAATATTGTTGTTTGTTGATCCTCTTTTGAGGCCTTGTACTTGTAAATAAGAATCTAGTCTTCCGTACCATGCTATGGGTGCTTGTTTTATCCCATAGAGTGCTTTATTTAGTTTACAAACATAGTCTTCTTTGTTAGTTAATTGAAATCCTTCTGGTTTCTCAATATAGACTTCCTCTTCTAAGTTTCCATTGAGAAATGTTGACTTGACATCCATCTGGTATACTTTAAACTTTTTGTAGCTAGCAAAGGCTAACAACATCCTAATTGCATCTAATCTGGCCAAAGGTGAAAATGTTTCTTCAAATTCTACCCATTCAAATTAAGCATACCCTTTACATACCAATTTGGATTTGTTCCTGATTACTTTCCCATTCTCATTCACTTTTCTTTTATACACCCATTTAGTTCCAATGGCATTATTCTTTTTTGGTCTTGGTACCACATCACAAGTTTGGTTTCTTTCAATCTAGTCCAACTCTTCATTCATATCATTAACCCAGTTATCATCTTTTCATGCCTCTTTGATTGAGTTGGGATCAATATGTGACAAAAGTGTTATTTCTGTCTGATACAACAGTTGTCTTCTTGTCTGCACATCATTGATTTTATTTCCAATAATCAGTTCTTCAGGATGATTCTTTTGAGTTATTCTTCAAGGTGTCTTTGTGTCTATTCTTCGGGATTCTTCTCGTATCTCTTCTTCTCGAATATATTCCTTGTCTTCACTGGTATCCATATGATCCTCTTGTGTATCTTCCTTTTCTTATTTATTCTCTTCTACTTCCTATGCTTGTGTACAAACTAACTCATCATCATGTTCATCTTCATTGTCAAGTATGGTCTCTTGATGTTTGATCCTTATTGTTTTTAAATCATCCACCTTAACATATGCACTCTGAACAATATTATGTAATCTAATATTGTGTCATCTATATTTTTTCTTGGTAGAAGCATATCCAAGAAAGATACCTTCATCAGATCTAGCATCAAACTTTCTGATATTCTCATCAATCCTTTTGATGTAACACTTACTTTCAAATATCTTGAAGTATTTTACTGAAGGGGCTCTCCCAAACCATAGTTCATAAGGAGTCTTATTACTAATAATCATGAATTGACCTCTTTTTAATATGTGTACAGTTATGCCTACATTTTCCCTCCAATATCCATCAGATAATATTTCTTCATTGAGCATAGTCCTTGCATCCTCCTGAACTGTTCTATTCCTTCTCTCAGCATTCCCATTTTTTTGAGGTGTTGTAGGAGCATAGAATTGAATTTTTATTCCATGAATTTCACAAAAGAGGTCAAAATATTTTGAGGTGAACTCACCACCATTGTCCGATCTAAGACATTTGATTTTTGTCTCTATTTCATTTTCAACAAGGGTTTTAAAATCTTTGAATTTTTTAAGTGCTTCTAATTTTTCTTTGAGAAAACATACCCAATACTTTCTAGTAAAATCATCAACTAACAACATAAAGTATGACTCTCCTTGCAAACTCTTGGTCCTTTTAGGTCCACAGAGGTCGGTGTGAACAAGATCTAAGGGTTTTCAGGTTGAGTATTCTTTTGTTTTGAACCTTATTCTAGTTTTCTTCGCTACTTAACAATGTCTACACATAGGATTTGAGGGCTTTGTGATCTTTGACAAGTTTCTTACTTTCCCAATATTTTTTACTTTCACTAAATTGTCAAAGTTCATGTTCCCCAACATTCTATTCCATAGCCAACTTTCATCTACTAAATTTATATGAAACTCCTCATTCAATTGTGTATTTAGTATATATACATTCTTAGGAGTTCTAGGAGAAATACCAACCAATTTTCCTTAGTCCTCTCTTCTAATCTCACATTTTTGGGAATCAAATATGCAAATGTGCACCTCATCATAGGTTTGGCTGACACTTAGTAGGCTAGGTTTTAGTTTTTCAACAAACAACACATCCTTGGCTTTGTATTTTCCCAAACTCATAGTGCCTTTCCCAAGTCTATTACCTGAAGCATTTTCACCAAATGCGACTTTACCCTTATCTTTATTTAAGCTCAAAAAATTGTCCTTGTTTCATGTCATATGTTTTGAGCACCCAATGTCAACATACCAGAGATCTTCTTTATCTTGGGCTTTCAAGCCAATAAGACATCACTCTTTTGATGTTTCTTCTTTCCAAAGATTCTTTTTCTCTCTAATGAACTTTGTTTTTTCCGAGACTTCCATTAATTTGTAACTACTTGCTTTATGTCCATAATTATGAAATTTGAAGAATTCTAGGTTCCATTCTTATATAGGTGCAAAGGAGTTATAATTTTTTCTTTTAAATTGATTTATTGTTTGGTTATATTTAAGGTTTTAGTTCTTAACCCTCAAGTTTTTCCTTCCATATGCTCTACAATTCATAGCTTCGTGTCTAAACTTAAAGAATGAAAAAAAATAATGAAAGAAAATTTGAGGATACCTATTTTGATAAACCTTCCTGGGTGTTGTCTTATATTCCTTCTTGATGGGTGGAAGTGATCCTCTGGAGTTCTGATCATTACTTGTATTTTCTTCATCTTTCTTCTTAAATGTACTGAGGAGAGCAACTGCATAATATTTTGGCTTAAATTGGTTTTCTTCTTGAGAATAACCTACTCCATTTATGTTACTTCAATCCATTTGTGTGGTAATAATCTTATCTACTATTTTGGAACTATTTACATATCTTATTTGAATAAGTTTTACATCAAGTTCTTTTCTTATGTGAACTAATTATGCCTCGATTCTTTCACAATTTATTTGTTTCTCTTTAAGAGATTTTTCCATACTTTCTTCCATCCTATTTGCTTCTAAGATTTGGTTTTTCAGGTTGCTCATGTGTTTCTCGATCTCTTTTTATTTCTGTTCATGTTTTTCCTTTTGTTCAACTACAAAAATTTTCAACTGTCTATATTTGTTTTTGTATATTCTTAATTCATCCAAGGCACTGAGAATTTCTTCTTCCATATTAACCTCTGCTGCATCTTTTGAATCTTCCTCAAGCTCAATTTCTTCTATCTCATTAAACTCTTAAATACCTAGAGAAAGTACTTCATCATCATCATTGTCACTAGATTTTGATGAACTGTTGTTTTCTTCTTTTGAGTAAAAATATTTTCCCCTTTGTAATACTTTTTCTTGTAGTTGGGTTTTCCCTTCTTCTTGTATTTTTTATTTTTATCTTCTTCATATTCAGGGTCGTCCTTGGGATAGGGACACTTCCCTACAAAGTACCCAACCTTTCCACAATTAAAAATATTTAAAGGGAACTTCCCTTTGTACCTCCTTGATCCTCTCTGCATTTTTTTAATATAATTGGCTTTTTCTACATCAAATTTGTCATGATGGCTAGATTGAGGTTTTTGCTTCTGACTTTTTATTTTCTTGAGCACCTTGAAGGCTACCTCTACTTTTGGGAGGCTCTCATGATCTAACCTTAATTCATAGGCTTTGAGGATTCCATACAATTCATCCATGTTGAGTTGATCTAGATTCTCTCTCTCTTCAAGAGTGGACACTTTAGGATTATACAGCATAGGTAGTGTTCTTTGTATATTTTCAACTAACTCATTGTCTGACACTTTTACTCCCAAACCTCTAATTTCATTAACAATATTATCAACTCTTTCGAAGTACTCTGAGATATTTTCTGGATCCTTCATTTTTATACCTTCATATTGTACTTTGAGAGTCTGAAGATTGGCCCTCTTTACCTTGGAATCTCCTGCATATATAGTTTCCATTTTATCCCAGAGTTGTTTTTTATTTTTATGGTTTAGTACTTTTGCAAGGATCTTCTTACTCAGTCTAGATTGTAGTGTGTTTAAATCCTTTGCATGTTCCCAAAATTTCTTCTTGTCTTCTGCTTCTATGGGAGTGACTTTTGGAACATCCTATCATTTTTCATGTAATGTCCATACTTCCAGTCCAATGGACATCAGATAAATTTCCATTCTAACACTCCAGAAAACATAGTCTTCACCATCAAATAGGGGGACTTTTAATGACATTTTCATCTGTTGATCCATTCCGATATATATTTATCTTCAAGTGATTTAAACCTTTAGTGAAGAGACCTACTCTGATACCAATTGAAGGATCAGATCCTGTCACTAAGAGGGGAGGGTGAATTAGTGACAGAATAATTTGATCATATTTTTACTTTTGTCAATGAAAACAAAATTTTAACACAATATTTTATCGTGTAACATAATTGGGAAAACCACAACCACTTTTCTATTAATTGCAAAATTCTGTTTTACGAGTTACAATAGAAGGAAGATGTTCTTCGTTTTTAGACCAGCACCCACTGATCAGGATGCGCTCCCACCCCTTATTTTCCAGCTCCAACTGGTAGGAGGTTACAACACCTATTTAGTCAGCTAAAACTGACAAGGAAGCATCTACTCCCATGCAGGCTCGAACTTTCCCTTGCACCACCCAACCACCCTTAATTTATGAATCTAAAAAACTTCGGTTACATGTCTTGACTCCTCCTCTCTCTTCTTCTATCATCTGATCTTCAATGTATCTTGTGCTCTGGACTACAGAGACACTTTCTTCTCACCACTCTTTGTCGTTTATTTACTCTTCCAACTGGTGTGAACTATGAAACAGTGTGTCCCTTTATTTGGACAATCACACCTCTTCATTAACAATAATATTGTTTGATTTCTTTATTCAATATTAATGAGAATCCTTTTCAATTCAATGAAAATGATTTTCATTAATCGATCACAGGATTGATTTCATTTAACTTAGTTTCATGTCTTTGAAAATATTGTAGAAATCAATTTTGTAGATGCGCTTCCTTCAAACCATTTACATGTGACCACAGGCGCAAAACCATGAGATTATTAATTTAAGCACTGACTCTTCTTTTTCCCTTTTCCTTTTAGCCCCCATATGTCCAGTGCTGGGACTGTGTTCTTCGGTACTTCATCCTTCAGGACATCAGACCTTTGCAACCTTTCAAATCTCTTGAATCGGATTCCACCAAAACATATCAGAGGGTCAACATATGTTCTTCCATTATTTGGACAATCCTAGCTTGTCCAGAGGTTTGGAGCAAATCGATGATCATGACTTAATATATAGGTGAGTAAAAGGTTCATGTTTATTGCATGAGTTCATGGCTTCAGGGGTTTGGATAATTGCTTCTCCAATTTCCTATGGAGTGATCACCTGTCGAATAAGTCATAAAGCGGTGGAGAGCTTTTTCTCTGGGTTGACACTTCAACTTACTCTATCCTTCAACTATAATTTATCTACAGTTGAGAATGCTCCTGAAGTGTTCTTCAGATTGGATGACTCATGTCCACTTTGGGACTTTGGGTGTTTGCTGGTGGTGAAACTTTCAAAGTGAAAACTCTGAGAATGACGTAACCTGCTTATGTAACTTGTCGACATGGAATTGGCTGAGTGGCTTCCACATGTCACATAGATTCGTGGCTTACATATTCCTAAAGTACCTATGAGACCTTGACACTTTTCATCATCTGATTATGCCACTTTTCCTTGCTGATGTAGATCTCTTCATGTGGCACATGTTCTTCTCCTTGATCTAATGATCATGATACTTCCCAAAGTGTTCCTCTGATCGGACAACTCATGTCCACCTAGGGACTTTGACCTTCAGGACTTCAGGTAATTCGATTTCTCCACTTCCCAATTCTCTCGAAGTGATATTCCCCAAAGTGTAAACCTTGACTAACTTGACTTCATCCAATGGTCATTATTTAAAGCGAAAAGGATTAACGCAATCCAACGAATGTCAGGAATTTGGCTATTTGGGATCTCGGGCCTTTGGCCTTTCTTATCATATACTTCTAGTTTCCTCTATCTGACAGTTCAGGATATCTCCCGAAGTGTTTCCTTAGATAACATGGCTTGTGTCTATTTCAGGAAATTTGTGGCTTAGTCTATCATTCTAGTAAACATGATCTGGCAGTCCTTATATCTCTGGAAGTGTTCTTCATATTGAACAGTCCTCATTTACTTCAGGACTTTGGGGCTCTGATATTCGTCTCTACTTGTCCTATCCTTCCACTTAACTCGATCCAACAGTCGATGTGGATTGCAGAACTGTAACTTATGTTTGGATTAATCCGTCGCCCAAACGTCGCAATTGAAGTTGTGTGATTATTGGTGGATCAACCACTGTTGTTGATATTTGAATCGACAAGATTTGACGGTCTAGACTAATTGAGGGATTGGAAATAACGTGTAGTTTAATTTTCCCTTTGCACTATGTAATCAATCCATTCCCTTGATCTAGTTCTTGCGTATCCAACGGTCCTGGTTTGTCCTATGGAGATTTTGATCCCAATCAAGATTCTTCACTATGATTTCCCTTGTGAGCTTCATGTGCATCACCGACTATTAACATCAATGGAAATATGTCCAACAACAAGTTTCTATTTCTTTATCTTCAGCTAAGGCAGAGTAAAAAGGGGTAGTTAACATAACCATTCAGGCTATGTGGCTACATCATTTTCTCACTAAGATGGGCATCTAATTTCATCGATCAATCATCATTTGGTGTGACAACTAGAGCACTCTAAAGTTTTGCAAATATCTAGTTCAGAGGTAGTGGACGAAGCACATCGAGATCCACATG